>JANHFO010000912.1:28809-47265 GCA_032468095.1 Pareas carinatus
GTTTAAATTGATAAAACTGGAAAAGCAAAATTGTAAAGAAAAGGATGAAATGTAATAATTAAAGGTGGTAGAAATGGAATGGATCCAAAGGGAGAGTTTTAAGAAGAGTATTTGCAATTGTATAAGAGAGACTGGATGTTAATAAAATTGATTTAAAGAAGAATGGAAGAAGAAGAAAAAGAGCAGGAGGTAGAAGAAGGAGAGCAGAGAAGAAAAAGGTATTAGACAGATAAAAGTAGAAAGCATATGATGGGGAAAGGAGGAAGAAGGTAGGTAGAAAGAGGGTAAGAGGAAAGTGGAGAGGGAGAAGAGGGAGATAGGGAAAGGAAGAAGAAGGAAGATAGAAAAAAGTTAGTAAGACGAAAGTAAAGAGGGAGGAGAGGAAGAGAGGAAAGAGTAGGGGATATGGAGGAAGGTGGGAGAGAAGGGAAAGGAAGAAAGAATAAGAAAGGAAAGATAGTCAGAAGAGGGAAGGAAGGAAAGAGAGAGATAAAAGAAGAGAAAGATAAGAAATAAAGAATTAGGATGATCGAAATGTGTAAACTGTGGATACAAGATCTGAAATGATTTATGTACAAATTGTTCACTTTGATTGTAAGTTTGTGGAAATGGCTCTCTCTTCCCCTATCATATCTTTAATGAACCTTTTGATGGTGTATTGAGATGGGTTTTCTTTTTCTTTTTTTCTGTTTTATATATATATATGAAAATAAATTAAAAAATTCCAAAAAAAACCATAAGCAAATACTATTACCATGTTTCCCCGAAAATAAGACACTATCTTATATTAATTTTTGCTCCCAAAGGAGCACTAGATCTTATTTTTTGGGGGGTGCCTTACTTTGGGGGAAACACGGTGGATACCTCACCCCCAAATAACACTCCCCCGGGCGGCTTCTTACCTGATTGAGCGGGGTGTAGAGAAATGGGGTGGGCTGAAAACTGCAGCGCTCCGAATTGCAGACAGCCAGGAGGCTCGGAATTCGCTCGCTTGCCTGCTCCCTGAAGCGCTTCCAAAGCGCTTCTTAGCTGTCTCCCGGCGGTCTGCAAGCGCTCCAATTCGGAACACTGCAGTTTTCAGCCCATCCCATTTCTCTGTCCCCCACTCAATCAGGTAAGGAGCCGTGTTATTTGGAAGTGCGGGTGGGCGATCTACCATGTTTCCCGGAAAATAAGGCATCCCCCGAAAATAATATTTTCGAGGAGGTCTTATTTTCAGGGGATGCCTTATATTCCTCCGAGAGGCAAAAATGTAGGTAGGTCTTATTTTCGGAGGATGTCTTATTTTCGGGGAAACACGGTAGTAAGGAGTGGGGTTTGCTCTCAGTTTATATGCCCAAGGAGCTGCTAATACAGTTCTACAGAGGAATTACTGAGACTGTTATTTGTACCTCCATAACAGTCTGGTTTGGCACTGCAACCAAACAAGACAAACACAGACTTCAATGGATAATTAGGACTGCATAAGAAATAATTGCTACCTCCCCTCCATTGAAGACCTATACACTGCACCAGCCAAAAAGAGGGCTGAGAAAATAAGTACAAATCTCACACTCTGGACACAATCTGCTTCAACTTCTTCCCTCAAGATGTCGCTATAGGGCATTGCACACCAAAACAACTAGACACAAGGACAGCTTTTCCCCCCATGCCATCACTCTGCCAAACGACTAATTTCCACAGCACCGTCAAACTACCTAGTAGGGCTGTATTACTATTATCCTTCTCAGCTTTCCTATTACCTATTTTCTTATTCTATATGACAAATAACTTTGTTGTTTATATCTTACAATTTATATTAATTGTCTTATTTAACATTTTAGTATAACTCATGTTTATTGCTTGTTTAGTATTCTATGACTATCACTGAGTGTTTGTATCTTATGACTTACAGTGAATGTACTTTTTGATTTTGATCATAATTTATCATTTGTAGCTTATATGTACATTGACAGCCTATGCACTGGAGACAAATTCCTTGTGTGTCCAATCACATTTGGCCAATAAAGCTGTTCTGTTCTGTTCTATTCTATTTTCTGGTGGCTTGTTCTGCCGGTGTATGTGGGGGTGGTCTTACACTCAAAGAATCATAGCCCAATCAAAGAATCTCTAGACCAGTGGTCGCCAACCTTTTTGACCTCGAGGACCACCAAATTCACAATTTGAAATCCCAAGGCCCACCAATATGATTTTTTAAAAAAGCGTACATACATTTGTAAAATAAAGATCAAAGAACTTCCATTTTATTAATATTAAAGGCACCTATTTAATATAACAAAATTTAAAAAGCTTATTTAATTATAACAATTATAAAAAACCATATCACATTTTTACCGCGATATTTGTTCCTGCTTTTGAAAGAGAGACAGAGAGAGAGAAAGAGGGAGAGAAAGAGAGAGAGAAAGAAAGAGAATGAGAGAGGGGGAGGGAGAGAGAATGAGAAAGACAGACTTGCACACACACTCACATACACACACAGAATGAGAGTCACACATAGAGAGACAGAAAGCCGCACAAACACAGAGAGAGAGAGAGAGAGAGAGAATGAGATAAAGAAAGTGACAGAGAGAAACAGAGACAGAGCGAATGAGAGATAAAAGAAGCAGAGGCACCTGACCTCTGAGGGCTAAAAAAGTGTTCGGGCAGTGGCAGCGAGGGGAGGCGGGCGAGACTCTTCTGCCAGTGACAGGCAGCTCCCCCCGCCGCACTAGCCCAGCATCCCACTCTCCCCGCTGCAACAGCCTAGCCTTTTGCCGAAGGCTGCGGCGCCCTGCTCCCCCTGCGGCAACAGCCATGCTTTTGCCAGCGTCCTGCTCTCCGCTGCACCAGCCTAGCCTTTTGTCGGCAGCCGCGGCGTCCAGCTCTCCCCACCACACCAGCCTAGACCTTTTGCCAGCGGCGACAGGCAGATCCCCCCGCTGACCCAGCCCAGACTTTTGCCAGTAGTCTGATGAGGGAAGGCGCGGAAAGCCCCTCACAGTTCGACAGCAATTGCCCGTGAAGCCCCAAGTGTAGGCGGGGCAGTGACATGGCTGGGCACGTTTTATTGGATGTGCCCAGCTCACAGCCCACCTGGATTGACTCAGGAACCACCAGTAGTCCGAGGCCCATAGGTTGGTGACCACTGCATTATATGATTCCATTATTGAAACAATAGTATCATTTTAGGATAGTTCGTGGAGATTTAAATGAGAATGTATCAGATAATACATTACTTAAAGCACAACTTGGAGCCTGCCTACCTCAGAGACTTTCCATTATTTATTCATTCATTCATTCACCCATTTTTATTTTATATAAATAATTAAAGGCAGTAAACATTTACTACTCCTTCCTATACTACTAGGAAGAAAGAGTATTATCTTGAATTTAACAACTATCTCAGATTACATAATTTCAAATTTCTAATGCACATTTGAAAGCTAATCAAATCCTTTTTGTGTGTATGACTTCAAATCACTGTTTCTTGCTTTTCCCTTCATAAGCCAAAAAAATATTCATATTTGCTAATTGCACCTACTATTGCATCTGAAATCTCCTAATTCAACTTGTGTCTTCTGAATGTATTATGATGACGATATGAAGATGAAGATAGGAGCTACATTTAAACAGATCTTGAGGGTCAGGAATATTGCCTTGTCTTAAATTGACTCATCAGTCAAAATTTCACCAAGCCTCTCCTTAATCTAATAAAGGAGAATATTTGTAGCTCAGGATTGAAATGAGGAGTCCTTGGTGCTCTCTGAGCTTGTGTGTTTTCTTGCAGACATCTCATTGTCCATAATTTGCATAATGAAACGTCTGCAAAAAAATAACCAAGCTCAGAGAGAACCAAGGAGCCTCATCTCCTTAATCTGTTATTACATGCATACACTTGGTGCTTCCTCTCCACTGTGAAAGGAGTCAAAATGGGACTTGTTGAAACACTTTGCATTCTGGAACTAATAGGACTTGATTTCTTTTTAGACATTTGCGTAATGGGGCAGTGATCGCACGCTGCAGTCAACCTGAGATAAGTTGGTGGGGCTGGCGCAATGCAGATGATGAATATCTGGTAACTTCCATTGCCAAAGCCTGTGCCTTGAACCCTGGACAGAGGCTGGCTGGGGGGACCCCACAGTCTGGGCTTAGTGATGGAAATGAGGCCTGCGATGCAGGATTTGGTAAGGAGGCCAATTCTGTTTTCTTTCTAACTTCCATTGCTACACAAATGCTATCTTGCTTTTGACATAATACGATGAATTTTTCACAACAATACTGAATATGATCTCATTTGTAATACCTACCAATCTGGATAAAATTACACCATTGTATGTTTGTTTAAAACTTTTATATATCTTAAAAAGAACTCTGGGTGGCTTACAAACAATAAAACAGTGTAAAACAATATAAAAGCCAACAACAATAAAACTAGAAACAGAAAACCTGAAGCCGCAATCACCCCTTTATAGTGCATTCAATATAATTAATCCCTATGGTTATTAGAACATAGTGCTTAAGAAACTGAATATTGTTAATGCTTTTTTGGAATAAATATATATATATATATATATATATATATAATGTCAACTTCTGGCCTAGTGGTTGTTACATTGCCTAAGATGTGAGACTTCTAGAGTTCAATTCCCAGTAAGGGGTATGTCCAGCTGATGAGAGCTAATAAGCTCGAAATAGATCTATCCTGGTCTTCCTAAAATTTATTTATGTGCCAGCACAAAAATATAACATAAATACACACACACACGCACATACACACACACACACACACACACACACACACACACACACACACACACGAAAGAGCAAATTATGAAAGATTGTACTTTTTGGGTGGATGTTGATGTCTGTTGTATCCAGCTTTTGCGACCTCAGATGATCTCAGCATTCTGAATTCTGTATTGTTGATCAAACTGTACATCTGTTTACGACATGAGAAATTCCTGTTTGACCTTTTGCAGATTCATCACTGACTGCATGTTCAAGTGTAGAGAATTCAGCAACACCTCAGAAACTGCTGATTTTGGATGCTCGGTCCTACACTGCAGCGGTTGCCAACAGAGCCAAAGGAGGAGGCTGTGAATGTGAAGGTACCAGCATGATGTTCTTCTGGCTTTCTTAGGCAACCTATTCACTGTTGCATCCTACTTACAAAGGGTGCCTAAGGAAGCAATACCTATTTTTGAGCGCCTTCCCCACCAAGGTTCTACTTTTACTTCCATCTCATCTTCTTGAGTTTATGGAAGTAAACTTTAGGAATGAGCTTTAGGAAACTAATTTGGCTAAAATGGAGCCAGTGGATTATAAAAACTAAGAAGCTGTATTGGAAGCTACAATTCTCTTGAAATAATAAAGTTATTGAGCCTGTATGGAATTAAAATCACAAAGTACTCTTTCCAACACACATATGACATTCAAAGCGGTGGTTCCTTATGGATGGGTCAGTGTGAACTATTCTCATTGGATTACAGTTGAAGATACATTTTGATTTAACTTTCCAACTAATTTTCTCCTTCTGTTTGACATTTTCCAGAATATTACCCTAACTGTGAAGTGGTGTTCATGGGTATGGCTAACATTCATTCCATCCGTAATAGCTTCCAGTACCTGAGAGCAGTATGCAGTCAGATGCCAGATCCTAGCAAGTAAGTTCCAAGTACCATTTGTCAAATAGCTGCATTCTTTATGGAATGTCATTATCTGTGGGACTATAAAACATAGATTTTCTTTCTGAAAGTAAAGAAAGAGAAATGCTTTGAAGATTTATCCTGTACAGAATGATCTTTTTGTTGCTGTATAATTCACTTGGCTTTTGTTTGATTTATATGTGGAGATACATAATCATTCTGATATAGAAAAATTATCAAAAGAGATTTGTATAACTGCAAATAATATGGGAAGTATGACTACAGGCAACTTTTTTTCCTTTTGGAAATACTAGGCCACTAAGTTGAATTGATTAATCGCAGGTTCAAAACAGTCAAACAAAAATATTTTTATGTGCACAACATCAATGTACTGTTAGCAACTTGTTTTAAATGCAGTTTCAATAGATTAGAAAGCGTTTTGAATTTGAAGTAAAGCTGTTTTAAGCTTGGAACATTCCAGAATCAGTGATCTAATTCAATTGAACTTAAACAAGATTTTGATTTTGACTTTGAAATATTTTGTACATCCCTTTTCTCAGCAAAAACTTTCAATTTGGCGCAAACTGGATTTGGATTTCCAACATTTTTTTAAAAAATTATAGCAACCACAATCTTTATCCACTTTTTTCCATTGATCCATTTCAGCTGGTTGTCAGCACTAGAGAGCACCAAGTGGCTACAGCATCTCTCCATCATGCTGAAGGCAGCTGTGCTGGTTTCAAATGCTGTTGACCGAGAAGGACGCCCTGTGTTGGTTCACTGCTCTGATGGTTGGGACAGGACTCCTCAAATTGTTGCCTTGGCAAAGATTCTTCTGGATCCCTATTATAGGACTATGGAGGTATTATGCTTCAGTTGAGTTAGCAGCTCAGAAGAAGAAATAGCTTTTAGCGGAATTTTACCTTACATGGGAAATGCTGTACAGAATTGCCTAAAGCAAAGCATCTTTTTTCAGCTTTTTGTCTCACTGATCTGCAGTGGAAGACAATAAATTTTTGTCTTATCTTTTCCTTGGTCTGGGATAACTTTACACCTAGTTTTGTTATTTATATAGTGTTGGTGGTATCTTAAAAAGTAGGGATGGGAAATTAGTAGCCTTAAAGCAAATTCCATTCAGTAATAGCCTGATTTCAAAAGTTCTGCAAGATATCAGTTTAGCCAATGCAATAGGTGATGATATCAGATCCCAAAGGTAATTTAGAATTTAGTAAATTAGATCAGCATATGTTCTGTTCATAGTTATGTTACTTACAGTTATGTCCTGGAAAACTTAAGCTTTGATGATAGCTAGTAATGAAAATCATATGTCTTTTGATATCAACTACTGGGAAACATAAATTGGAGCACTAGTATTGCCTTTCTTTTCCTTCTTGTGTGGGCCCAATTGACATCTGGTTAGTCACCGTGGAAAGAAAATGTTGTATTTAATAGATATTTTAGTTTACTTAGCGGGAGCAAGAAAAGTAGATTGAAAAGTCTTGCTACATTTTGGCTTGAGTTCTTACATTTGGCAGATAACTCACCTATCGTCAGCATGCATCCCCTGACAGTTGTCTGGTAAGAAATTCTAGCTCTTGACAAAAAAGATTCCCCTGTAAATACATAGGATGTGATATTAAATTGACAAAAAGGAAGATAAAGGAAAATGAACATTCTGGAAATCATCCAGGCCTCCAGGACTTGGACATCTCCAGTGATGGGTCAAAATGGCAGAGGAGGCAAATACTATTGCATGCATCATGGTGAAAGAATATACCTATGTCATAATTCATGCCATGATGTATCCAGTGTCATTTAGATGTTATAATGGCTTCTAAAAGCATAACTGTGTTCCAAGGATGAGCTATATTCCATAATGACAGAAGATTTATCTCCTATTCCTCTCTGCTGTTTGTGGGAGGAGATCTGAAGCAACCCTTATGAATCAGTACAGAGAAAATAGCCTCCAAGATTACAGATAACCAAGCGTATTATAAAGCTTTATAAATTAATATCAGCATTTGAACTATACTCAAAATCCTACTGGTAAGTCAGTACAGTATACACAAAACAGATTTCACATTACTGCATTGGCTTTTACTTACCAGCAACTAAGCAGCCACAAGTAGCTGTAGTTTTTGTTGAGTTTTCAAAGGGAGTCTGAAATATTCTTCACTGTACTAGTTTAATTTCAAGGAGTTAAGGGCAAGATGTTGAGGTTACTATTAATAAAACATCCTGTTCCAAAAAGGGTGGCAGCTGTGCACTATCCAAAGCTGGGCAGAAGCTCCCCTACTGAAACCTAGTTGATGAACTGGAGGAATAAAGCACTATAGATGACAATATCATGAAAGTGAGGGCAGGAAAATAAGGAAGAAAAACTAAAGATGCTATGATACATCCCCAAATGATTTGAGAACAGGTGACTAATGTTGGCAGCTGTGGAATTACCTTTTTGTTTTTTTAAAAGCAGACTGCTCAGAAAATCTATAGGTCTAAAATTATCTCCTTTTATTGCCAGGGTTTCCAGGTGCTGGTTGAATCAGATTGGCTGGATTTTGGCCATAAGTTTGGGGATCGATGTGGACATCAGGAAAAGGCAGAAGATCAGAATGAACAGTGTCCAGTGTTTTTACAGTGGCTAGATTCTGTTCACCAGCTGCTCAAGCAGTTTCCCTGTCTCTTTGAATTTAATGAAGCTTTCTTGGTAAGACCAAGTGTTAGCAGAGGATACACATTTCAATACCAAGATAGACCAGTGTTTAATGACAGTTTGATCTTTCTAAAACAAAAGTGTCTCTGGTTCTGATGGTGTCATTTTTCCTTTTCTTTGTCCACTCTAGTTGAATTAGTGTGATAGATCTCTGTTGTATAGCTAAAATGTGAAGGTTTTGGGAAAAAATACTCCTTTCCCTTTCACTGAATTACCATACAAAATTGATTTTTTTCTGAAAGTGCTACTAAAATGCTGTGCTATAATCTGTGTGCTAAAATGATGTGCTTTATTTCTCTAATAAAGAGAAATAATTGTTTATTAAACAGAGTACATTTCATTCAGAGCAAGGCAGGTAATATGCTATTTCTGCACTTATGGATAATAGCATTAGCCTGGTTTCCACCTGTTAGTTAGTGGATACAGCCTGTTTAATCCCGCTTTGTCAAGAGTAAAAGAAACCAGAAAAAATAGTTTATTTCTTTAAAGACCTTTAGTGTCTAGCCAAGCTAAGATCCAAAACCTATGAGTCTTGCTAGCCAAAAGCACCATCCTGAAGATGGCAAGTGAGACCTTGCCGAAACGTCGCCAAGAGACTTTCCACTCAACACGGGAAAAGACCCAAACACACCTGGACCTACATACCTGTACCCGTGAAAATCTACAAAAACATATATATATTTACTTCTACTTACCCATTCCAAAGTCTTGATGTAATGTACTGCATTGTTTTTAAAGCAGCACTCTATCAATAAGCTGCCTCTAACATGGGTTCTCATGAAGATTCTCTCAAATCTCTAAACTTGTCTTTTACCTACAGGTAAAGTTAGTCCAACACACATATTCCTGCCTTTATGGGACCTTCCTTGGAAACAGCCCCTGTGAACGTGAGATGCACAACATTGCCAAACGTACCTGCTCGATTTGGTCTCTTCTGAGAGCTGGTAACAAGAATTTCCACAATCTGCTCTATATGCCTGCTAATGAGCAAGTAAGTAAAATCCCCATTTGTGCCAGGTTAGCAGGAGGGAATCTTTTCCATGCGGTGGGGGACAGAATCCCAAATACAGTTTGCGTCTCCCTCGTTTATTTATTTATTTAAATTTATACCCTGCCCTTCTCCCACAGGACTCAGGGCGGCTAACAGGCCTAATAAAAAACCACAATATAGTACAATGCAGTAAAAGCAACATTAAAAATATTACATAGGGCCTAATTAAAAGATGGGAGAAATGATAAAATAATGCAGGATTAAAAGATTTGTAACAATCCTTACTGTGAACACCACTTCACTTTGAGTTCCTGCCTATTTCCGGCATGCAGGGCTTTGTGAAGGTCTGGTCTTTCTTTTTCCCACTGCTGCTTTGAAAATGGAAGGAGGAAGAAAGTCCAGGGTTTCCTCTGTATTTGTCAGTTAGATAGAACAATTGTAATCATAGCTCATGTCAGTGATTGGGTAAAGATGCACCTTCGGGAGCTACCAGACTCTTGGCTTATGCTGATTTTCTCCTCCTCTTCCTGACTCTGCTTTTCTCCATCTTTGATGTCAGGTGCTGCATCCAGTGTGCCATGTGCGTGCATTGCATCTCTGGACAGCTGTATATCTTCCAACTTCATCTCCGTGCCCTTTAGGAGAAGAAGGCATGGATCTTTACTTGCCTTCTGGATCTCAGACTCAAGAGTTCAGCAGTCGGTCGCTTGATAGGTAGGAGAAAAATGGTTCTGTGAATTGTGCAATTCAGGATTTCTAACACTACTTTGGATGCTTCTGATATGGCCTCTATTTATTTGTATGTGACTTGCTTATCCTTACCAATCGCAATGCAGTTTAAATAGAAGTTCCTAGTGGATTGGATTTAGGGTTGTGTTAATCATTTTACTTATCTGTATTTTCTGAAAATTTTCACGGCTTTAAAAGGATAGTTTGCAAATGTCAGGGTTTACCAAGAGTGTGACCTTTTAAATTGCATAGATTAGGAACTAGTGCTTTCCATTTACTTGATGATTATTTATGAGTTTTTAAAATTCTTGGGGGGGGGGGGAATGAAGGATCTGTCCTAAGTGTTTATAACCAGGCAAGATACCAAAAGGAATTGTTTTGCCTTTGCAGCCCTGACTAAAAAAGATTTTCCTTCATTGCTTCTGACTAATGCAATGCTAAAAAGTAACTGAAAACCTTTCAATTATAAAAAGGCTTTGTGTGTGTTTGTGTGTATGTTTGCGCGCACGTGTGCACAAGTGTGTAGAAGGGAGAGGGAGACGGAGAGAGAGAAGCATATATATAAGGCTCTGCAGTGTGCAACGTCTTGTAAATTTCTCTGCAGGCAGTACATGCATTACTCTTGTTGCTTGAATTGACTTTTGTGGTTTCAGATTACCAAAGACAAGATCCATGGATGATCTTCTCTCAGCATGTGATCCTGGCAGTCTGCTGACCCGCACATCAAGTGATCCAAATCTGAACAACCATTCTCAAGATGTCAGGGTGGCTCTGGAAACCAGACATCCTAATGCTGAAGAGACAGTGACAAGCAAAGAAATCAAAGAAGATGAGTTGCTTCAAGTACCTCAACAGCAGCAGGAATTCCATCCTCTGCATAGTGTTGGCAGTGGCACCTCTGACAGTCACAGAATCGGTCGACCACAGGGACCACAGAAACATGAAGTCTCTCAGCAATTAAATGCTGTGCCTTCTGAGGTAGAAGCAGTAAGCAGAGTGGGTTCAGAAGCAACAGTAGACACAGTCCCAGCTCCCAATTCAGGACAAACACAGGTGGTTGAAAAGTTTTCCTGCAATCCTGTCAAAGACACTGGCTTGATATCCAATGGTACTTATGATCTTGTGCACACTTCTCATCCAGAATCCTCCTACAACCAGACTTCAGCTGGTAACTCCAGTTCAGCCCAGCCAGCTCTGACTGTTCCAAGACATAGTGCTCCAGGTTGTCAAAAAGAAGAATTGAATGGAAAAATTGGCAACATCAAGCATGGAGAAGAGGGCAACCATACAGGGAAAATTCAGACGGAGTTGTGGCGAAAAGGAATTTCTCAAAGCCAGATGAGCGAATTCTCTCTTCTAGCAGCAAACTGGGACAGTTTTCAAGGGATGGGAACATCACTTCCTGGGGGCGATATGGGACCCCGACGATTCCTGTCCTATGGCTGTTGTAACAAGAGACTGAACAGTAGGCACTTCTGGACCTCTGGACTGTGCCTCAGTGGCCAGTGGCCTTTGAAAGAAAGTGCAAAGCCTCCTGGCTGCTCTATCCATTCTGGCACACACTGCACAGGCCTTGTGGGGAAGTCCAGCAAGCTGTGGTTCCCTTGCCATTTGAAGCAGGCACTTGGCTCCAAACACATGCCACCAAATAGTCCTTCTCCAGTGCCTCCTCTCTATCTAGATGATGATGGACTTCCATTCCCCACAGATGTAATCCAGCATAGGTTGCGGCAGATTGAAGCTACCTATAAACAGGAGGTTGAGCAGTTGCGTAGGCAGGTGCGGGAACTTCAGCATAGATTAGACATCCGTCATTGCTATCCAACTCCAGCTGAACCACAGATGGACTATGAAGATGACTTTGTAAGTGACACTATGATTTTCTTAACTTTTCTTCAAGAAGGCATGTATAGATAGGTAAAATGAAGAGATCATGCTATCATCAGTATGTTTGTAGGCACACTGTACATGCAAACGTGTGAACGAAGACACACGTTTTCTGTCTGGACATAGATACCCACACACAAATTCCATTTTATCATTCCATGCCATCTCCTACATTTCCGCTGTGTTGAATATAATAATAAGGATATTATCAACTAGCACTCTACACAGAAGCTCCAGGTTCTTTGGCACATCAGTTAAAAGATCAGATATCAATTATGGTAGAACCTGAAATAATGCTAAGCTAGTTGGAATAATACCTGACGTGATAGAAGGCTATTATCTATGTTCTTGTGGTTATTTTCAGTTTATTTGGAGGAAGGTTGAAACTGTGAAGGAAGTATCGTGTGTGATATATTATAGATAATTTGATGGCTTTCGTGGTCTTCCTTGCAGACTTGCCTCAAGGAGTCAGATGGCAGTGAAAATGAGGATTTTTACTCTGATCATAGTGAAGACTGTCTATCTGAAGCAAGCTGGGAGCCTGTTGATAAAAGGGAAACTGAGGCATGTTACATTTCTTTATCCGCTAGTTTGCACTGAGATAAGTTTTAAGTCTTTGTATGATGCAAGATGAGAACATTCCCGTTACTGCTTTCGCTCCTGTATTTCCCTATTCTGCTCCCTTCTAGTGAGATGCAAACGTTTATTTTGTATCTAGTTCCCCCTAGTAAAATAATAATAACAATTTCAAAACAATAAATCCTCTTTGGTTGTCTACTCTCAAGGATCTTTTTTCCTCTCTGACATTCTTTTAAGTTTTAATGAGCCTTACTGTTTATAACTAAACAACCAATATTTTGCTTTTTTCACTCTTAATAATTCATGTTTAATTATTCTTCAGACAGTTGTTTTGAAAGTAAAGCTTAAAATGTGTTTAACATGTTAAAATATGTGTGCCATGTAGCTTCTTGCCTTACAGATACGCCGTTTGTAAGAAACAGAACCAAAATCATCCATGATACTTTGTGTTTTTAAACAGGTCACACGTTGGGTTCCAGACCATATGGCATCACACTGCTTTAACTGTGACTGTGAATTCTGGTTGGCCAAACGCAGACACCATTGCAGGTAATGTAATTACTATGACACATCTCATTTTTGTTTCTTTTCTTTTTTCATTTTATTAATTATATCTCCAGAATATGTGTCAAATATTGAGAGCAATGAAAAGGGAGCTACAAGGAAAGTAGACTATAGTAGAATGTTGTCTTCTTGGGAAGTAGTAGTTTATTATATTTATCTTTAGCCAAATTTTGACAAAACAATTCTGATAATTATCAACTACTAATTTCCAATCCCTTGATTAGATACTTGAGATAACTATTAGAACATAATTAAAATGTTTAATATCCTTTATTTTTGGAAATAGTATGTTAATATAAAGTGGCAGCATGTAATTCTTTTACAGAAAAAATGGCTTTGTTCTCTTGAAAAAGAGAATTAAAAAACCTTAATCCTGAGAGATTGGCTTCAGTCTACCCCTGCTGCTTGTGGGCCAGATTATGTAAATCGACTAAAATTTTATAGAATAGAATTTTGCATTGTGAATGCCTTCAACAAACTTGTACTCTTAAGACTCTGGTAGAAGCCATAACATTTTCTTCCACCTCAATCTGCCACCACTGCTCACTGTCTCTAATAAATTGTATTATCTGGAAGCAGGGCAAAAAAGAACCAGGCCTCACAGTGAAAGCACAGCCACTGTCTTCCTTCTGAGCCTGAGAAGTTCAGTGCCTGAGTTCTTTTGGGGAACCCATCTATGAGGTTTGTCTGAGTCTTTAGAAGTTGTGCATATGTCCATACATCCATGCATCAGACAAAACTGTAGCTGAAGGTTCCTATCATGGCCTATAACAACTCTTCCTAATCTGCAGTGTATTGTACTTACCTTTTGTTCATTTCAAAATTCAATTATTCCAAATCAAGGCTAATTGGCACTGAACTATGGGCCCTGCCCAGGCTATGTCAAAATTATTATCATTTTATTCCTGTCTATAACACATACATATACACACACTTAATACATGTGAAGAGCTCGGTTGATTAATGCTAAGCTCTCAGTGTTTACCTCTTTATGTAGTATTTTTCTTCAGGCTTCAGGAAAGTTTTGCAAAAACACCCAGCACAGCAGGATATGTAAGATCACAGGCTGCATTGTCAGCTCTATTCATCGGTTAACTGAAAGCAAGATCCTCCATATATCATCCTAGTCTGACTTCAGTATCATTGTTGCTTTTATGTGTTATTTCTTACCCAGGAATTGTGGGAATGTGTTTTGTGCCGGCTGCTGCCATCTAAAGCTGCCCATTCCTGATCAGCAGCTTTATGATCCAGTCCTTGTCTGCAATTCCTGTTACGATCACATCCAGGTATCCCGCGCCAGGGAACTTATGAGCCAGCATCTGAAGAAGCCTATTGCCACAGCTTCTAGCTGAATACCAGCAGAGGAAATCTGTGGAAGCCTGGCCTTTTCACTTGCAGACTGGAAGGAGAAAGGCTGCCTCTGCTGCAGCTGAAGAGGTCGGTAGCGCAGCACTTGATCACCAAGCCTTGAATGCACTCTCGGCAATTTTCCCCACTTGGTGCCCCATGTATTGGAGATGAGGAATTTGGATTAAAGAGTGTGACACGGCCTACGTTATGGTACTGTTTGTGGTTTCAAGACATAAGGCCAAGTTAGAGACCACAGTGTCTTTCTTCAGAGGGATGGCAAATGATATAGTGCAAATAATTGCCTTCCAAAAGCAATAGAAAGGCATGAACCTAATCAGAACCCCCTTCTTCCCATGTCAGAAAGCAGTCAGGTTAAATTGAGTAAGAAAGAAGAATGCAGCCCCAGAGTGTGATACGATATCTCCGGGAGCTCTCTTTGGCTGTGTTAGTCATGTTTCAGTCATATTCAGCTTGCCAACCTTCTTGGAGATCCAGCCCAAGGCCCGCACTAGTACTGTACCAGGAAAGGATCCTTTAGACAGCAGAGTGTATCTCTGCACTTTCCTTGTGTTCCTTGAGGGAATAGACTTTATCCCAGCAGCTGGGCTGTTGTGTATGGAAAGCAGAATTAACTTTGGCTTGGTGCACTTCCTGCCCACTGTGGGTATTGAGCAGCTGGTTCCTAACCAGTGTCTTTACAGGAGCAAGAGCTTAAATCCCCTCTTGAGTCACATCACAGTGTGTATTCCCTCTCCCTTATGCTGCATTTGTATCTCCATATTTCTGGTTGCTCTTTATTCTGAAAACCTGATGCTTCAAGGCAGACTATTATGTGGGTTTTCTTTTACCTCCTGGAATGTGCTGTTTTGTGTGCTTGAGGGTTTCAGTCCAAAATGCTGCTAATGTTACTTCTCTGCACTTAAAATTTATCTGGAGTATAAACGGCTGGGGGAAGATGCCAATTTTATAGATGGAAAACAGGGAATATTGACAAACAGGGATTCTCCCTCTTACACTCAAGAAGGTGTGAGGGACACTATCGATGTGATCATCACTGCAAGAATGCCTTTCTGTTCGTTCTGACACCAATAAATTTCCCTTCAAAACGACTCTTCTGATTTATGGATGCTCCACTATGGCAGCAGTATAGCAGTTATTTTATCTGCTACTCTCACTTAATCTAAGCAAGAACTAAAATCTTTTAGAAAGGCAAGCATAATTTTACCACCATTTCCATAGATCTTTATGAGCAGTGTTCATAATCATTTTATTTTGAAACGTACATCTATGTAGGACTATAGAATGAACAAGATTTTGAGGTGGGTGGCTGAAGCCAATTCAACAGTCCTTAGGCAGTTACAAAAGAATGGGTGCATGAATATCTCTTTCCTCAAGATTTGGAAGATACTGACTTCACGCTTGGATTGAATTCTTACCAGCTACCCGTTCTGGATTAGTTTTTAAAGCCTTTGGGAGAATTAATGGGTTCAAGCTACCACTTCTTACCTTCCATTTTTCAACCTGCTTTGGGTCAAAAGCCCTAGAGCCAGCATCATCTTCTACACTGGATCTGTTTGAATTGCCCTCTTCTAGGCAGCATGACCTCATAGGGGTAAAAGATGGAATCTGATTTTGCCATACACTGAACTTTGTACAGAGTGATGTAATTAGTAGGAGAGTTCAGGTTTGGTTCCTTTTTCAGCTCATTTGCACAGATGTAAAACAAAAATTTGAAAACAAAGAGAGAAAAAGACCCTTCAAGTTAGCCATGATTAATCAATACTGCTTTCAGCTCTCATGAATTTTGTGTCACTGTCTTCAGGCAAAACAACTCCAAAATCGGATCAATAGCTTTGTGACAAACAATGTGCTGTAAGAATTCAATACAGTTGAATAAAATCTCTATATTAGTGCTGCTTTGTTGGACCGTATTATTGGATCTTCACTGTATGTTTTCCTTCTCCATTGGGTACTGACTTCCACCAGTATCTTGAGGATACATTATGCAGAATTACTCTGCTTCTTCTAAATACCCCAAAATGAGAATTTAAGATGATTGGAGGTCTGTTTCTAGGATTTAGCTTTTATAGCATATCACTTAAAATGAAAATAGTTCCTTTGTTTGAAAAGTTTACTGCACTATTTAATATCTGAGAAGTATTTAAAAATGTTTAGTAATATTTTTCAGTAAGACTCGGTTTATATAAAATCAGTAAACATCCAAATGAAATCCATGATTGAATCATTTTGTAGTTCCAGATAGTTTATTTCATCTAAACAGCTTTTAAGCAAAATAAGTTAGCTTGACAGACAAGGTGGTGAAAGATATACTTTGATGTTCCCAATAAAAAAGAGAGGAAAATGCATGTATGGATTTGGGAGCAGAACAGAGAAAAAGAGAATAGATTTTTAGTTCTATTACATGCTGCACAACAATCCACTCCTCCTCAGTCTTTCCAAATATGTGATGATCAGTTTTTCTACCATTTGGTCAAAGTATTGGACCTAATTTAATTTTGACATCCAAACCCCTATTTCTTACCAGTTTCAAGAACACGGGTTTTCCTTTCCTCCAATTTTGAAGTAGAGGCCAATCCTGATAAGGGTAGATATAGAGGCTTATTACTATTTTTTTATTATTTAAGTTTGTATGCTGCCTGACTCCCAATGCATCTTGGTGATTCACAAACATTACATTAACACAAAGCGGGGTGGATACAATCAAGAATAATAAAATTTGACAAAATGATAGGAGCAAGAGAAAAACAATCCTATTCAGTCCAGGAGACTTTACTCACCCTTGCCAAAGGCCTGGGCAAAGAGCCATATTTTTAGAGCCCTTTGAAATCCCAACAGGGTGGGGGCTATCCGGATCTTTTAGGGCAAACTCATTCCAGAGGACGGACTGCTACAGAAGAGATAGCCTTCTGGGGTTCCATAGATAGCATTATTTAATCAAAAAAACCTGCCAAATCAAATCAAGAGGACAGACAGGTTGTTCCTCAGTAACTAGATCTGATGTCATGAAGGACTTTATAGATAAGGGCAACACCTTGAATCATACCAGAAGCAAACTGGCAACCAGTGCCAATCAAAGAAGAGATGCTAAAGCATACTCAAGGCATACCCATCACTGTCCATACTACACCATTCTGGATTAGTTGATCTTCCTGGTGATCATCGAAGGCAGCCTCATATATGTTACATCGCAGCAGTCGAACCATGAAGTAAGTGACTGAAGTAACTCTTATTCTGGAAAGGATGCAACTGGCACACTAGGTGAAGCTATCCAAAGGTCTTTCTGGCTACATTGATCAGGAGCTGTGAGTCCAGGAAGACAATAACATCACTTATAGTAAGTGGCTACAAATACTTAACAAAGAAAGTCCATCTCCTAAGGCAATCTGTTCCTTTGGTAAGTAGTTCATGCCATCAGAATGTTCTTGATACTTAAATGTTCCTTCCTAACCACTGGAATGTTCTGCTTTCTGGAGTAATGGAACAAATGTGCTCATCAGCAATAATCTTATGACACTGGAAATTTGGGGAAATGTCCTGAGATTTATTTATTTTTAGTTACAAGAAAATGAATATATATTATATGAATGGGAAACGTACATATTTATTTTAGGAATTAGGACAGGCCACGGAAAAAGCAAGTTGCAACCCAGAATGAAGATGAAAAGGTGACTAAGAATAATGAGAGAGTCCATTTAACCAAGTATGAGGTGTTACCTTTATGTGAATCATTCTTATTTACATACAACACCTCCACTACAGTATTACAAACATCATTCCTAACTTGAATATTTCCCTGTTTGTTCTGATAGTCAGACCTTAAAAATATATTGTAATGATTTGAAGACTTGAAGAGATCCCTTTTCTTAAAATTATAGGATTTTATTATCGGGGTTTGCTAAAAGTGCCACTAACAACCTCTTATTCCTCAGGTGGCTGGCTGTGAGTCCCTTCTGGTGAAGTGGGGCCCTGGGAGGCAGTGGGGCATGCTGCTCGCGTAC
>JANHFO010000912.1:63729-90994 GCA_032468095.1 Pareas carinatus
AGAACTACAGGCAAATATGGAGATTCAACTAGCAGATAAGGTAAAATATTTGGGAATATACTTAACAGCCCAGCCAATATCCCTTAAAAAAGATAACTACAACAAGCTTATAAGCCAAGTAAGAATGGTAGGCTTTCGGTGTTTTCTCATATAAATTTATTTACATTGAAATTTTTAGAGGAATTTAGTTTCTGCTAGTTCTTCAGACCTCAGCACTAAGGATAGTTAACATGAAAGTGTAATTGTCTTTTGTACAAAGATTGAACTGTTAGTATGGGACATGTTTAAAACCCTGATTACTAATGCACTATTGATCCTCCCTCACAATCAACATTGAAGCAGTTCTGTGCATGAAGAGATGGGCAGCAGAACTGTATATATATATTTTTCTGCTCAGAGTTAGTCCCACCTAAGTTTAGAAAACTTATGTGTAGGATTTCAACTGAAGGAGGACTTGAGCATTAGAATGGAGAGGTAACTAAATGTATAATTATTTACCTTTATCTGATCTTGTGACCTTACAATCAAAATATATTCAAAGAGCTGAAAATGATTTTGAGTGTCATTTAGGCCTCTTCTATGCAGGATTTGCAGGACAGAATGGAACTTCAGAGCCCTACATATCTCTAGCAAAAGAAGACCCAACAACTCCCGAAATAGGTTGTTTAAATGTTAAACAACTCTTATCCCTAAGTTTGAACTGTTATGCTAAAATAATCTTTTCTGCAATGATATATCTTGGTTGTAATTGCAGTGCTTATGGTTTAAGGCTTGTGTGAAGCTTTGGAATGTTTTAGAATCAATATTGTTGGTAGGAAGTCCCACTCTTACTTTACATGCCATAGGTTTTATTCCTGGCATTTTCCTTCACTTCTTTTCTAATCACCATAGTAATTGCATCTGCGAGAGCTTTCTGTTTTGATGAGTAAATTTTGGTACTTGGACAATAGGCATCTATGAGGCAGGAGTGAAATTGACAAAATATTGTTGTGACATCACCATGGATTCTGTCTTTATGTACTTGCACTGTTGTGATACAAGTATGAAAGGGTGGAGCTTACATCATGACATCACAATGTATGTTTCATCATTTTGGTATTATAATGGTTAGGAATGGATCCATGTGACTTTTAATAGTTTCTTTCCTGATTGTACTTAATTTTGTCCAGGAATTAAATTTCTCTTTGGAGACATTAATTATTTAGCTTTTTAAGTGTAAAAATTGTGACAGCAACCTTCCTCGTTGTGATGAACATTTGGAAATGAGTTGACACGTTATACTGCTTGTCATCAGTTGTCTCTTCTTGAATTATATAGTATGCTGTGATTTCTTTGTTGTCTGCTTGGACTGCACTTACATACATGCATATTAGATACAAATATTAAAAGTAACACTATTACCTGCAAGTTCAGTCTGTTATGTTTTAGCTTTATCTGCTGCCTTCCTGAGAAAGGCGTCTGCTTGACGTAAACAACAATGTAATTTGAACTCACTACCTTTTATTTGGTGTTACAGATAACATACTAAAGCCAATGCTGATGTAATTTTCAGCAGTGGCTGTATTCTCTTGTATCTTGATGTTATATACCCATCCCATATTCCTTTACTATAATTATTAACTATTCACGTGTATACATGATACAAAGAGACCACACAAATATAGTTATCTGCAGCTGTGGATTTGTAAGTGGCCATCTATGCATTGACTTCCCCTACCAATTTGTATCTGTTCCATGTAGCAAGAAAGAAAATGCCTATTTTTTTTAACTAAACTGTTCTACCACAGCTGCTGGGGAAATCTACATTGCAAATATGGGTCTGGAATCCCATTAGTTAAGGCAGACAGGAGTACATTTTCTATCTTTTAAGATGTACTTTTCATCTTAAGCACCAAACTACAGAATCAATATTGGATTGCCATTTGTGTTCTTCCTAGATCTACATTTGCTAGTGGATGTGGCTTGCAAGCAAGAGCATTTTCCAAAGGAAGAAGAATTAAGGGAGTGAGAAGTTGGTGGAAAATATGTACAAATGCAGAGCAGTAGCCAGCTGGGGAAGAGCAGTGGCTTTCATTCCAGGAGTATTTTGGGGACTGTTATGACAAACAAAACTCTCTTCCGTTGCTCATTTTTGTTACACTTGTAAATAATCCCACCACTGTTTTTAATATGCCTCTTTAATAGGTTTAAATTATTTTTTTAACCTGTTTCATCTAATTAATAAACTTATTTGTCTAAATTTGTTAAAAGTAGAGAAGCTGTATTTCAAACAGCTGCCACCAGTGTCCCTGTAGGATTGTTCAAATTTCATTTGAAGACTGTTTATCTCATTTTCTAGTTACACAATAAGTTTTCTTCTCTCTT
This sequence comes from Pareas carinatus, assembly GCA_032468095.1. Taxonomy (NCBI): domain Eukaryota; kingdom Metazoa; phylum Chordata; class Lepidosauria; order Squamata; family Pareidae; genus Pareas; species Pareas carinatus. The sequence continues at coordinate 66,094 of JANHFO010000912.1, forward strand.
CATTTGTTCCATCTATAATAGCTGCTGGATATTTTATGTTAATAGTACATTCCTGTGTTTTAATAATTTCCTCATTCTGGGGCCAATATAAAGCAAATGTTAAGGCTTATGTTGTTTTACTGCTTAGCTTAAATGTCTTTGCAAGCTATTTAACTTGTTCAATATGATTATATTTATTGACAATAGATTTTAAAGAGTAATGACTTTGTACTCGTATGTATTTATGTTGTAATTAGAATACATGCAAATGATGTAGCACGATGAAAATGTGTTTTAAGACTATTCTGATTTCCCAGAACTCTAAAATATGCACAAGGATATACTTCCCCCCCAAACTCAGATCATATAGATCTGTTATTTCAGTTGACTTTCTGCAATTCCTAGATTTCTTACATCTGTTATCTCTCAATGAAAGGCAGGATGAACCAAAGTCAACTACACAAATTCAGCTGTAGCCTCATATTGATTTGCAGGACAGTAATGTATTATTTCTTACAAAGCATGCTTTGCTTTGATCTACTGATTGTTTTGAGATAATGCCAATCATTTTTCAGAGGCTCCATTTGTCCATCTATGTACATTCAGTCTAATTTTAAGATAAGGAAATTAAGTGAAGAATAAAATGCTACACAAGCAGGGAGAATACTTAGCAAGGTCTCTGAATTTGAGAAATGGTAAGAGGTGCTTGTATATCTGTCCTGACTTAAATTAAAAATAGACATTTGGTTCAGGTCTGTTGCAGATCCAAATAAATGTTGCAAATGAAGCTCATTCTTTATCATACCTGATTGGACTACAAAAATATTTGTATTGTAGCACAACTTTATTAATAATTCAAAATTATTAATAACGAACATTTAAATGGGCCTCTATTTTTAAGGCTCAGTCTGGAAATAGTGATATTTATATCTTTACATCTGTCTGTAAACTAACTGTAAAATGAGGCCAAGGGAGCTGGATCTCCTACCATATTTATAGACCCAGTTATTTGACTCTTAAGTATTTGTAGAAAAGAAAGAATATTCAAACTGACAAAAGAGAAAATAATCTTCGAACTATTTAAGAAATCTCTACAGTATTGCTTGATGCTAATACTCAGCATTATCTGGAACAACCTTCTCAGTACTTTCAGTTTTCAGCTAAAATGTATTGTATTAATCTACAATAAAAGGGATTAATCCAAAGAAGTCCAGTGTTTGCTAACAGTAATACTCGAGTAGGACCACCAGATTTTCTAACAAAAATCCAGAATAGCTAGACAATAGAACATAGATTGAATTTTTGGTATCCATATGTTGTCGTCTAGTGGTTATCTGGATTTTTGCTTCTTAGATCTTATAGCCCTATAAGAGAGTAATGTATTTGATTTTCATTTGAGTAAAATTAAGTACTAAATCACTCCACCTTCAAGTGAAAGGACAGTCCACATAGTCATTTTTAACGCTATGTAGTAAGCAATTTAAAACAAAAAATTCAGTTAACAGCCTAGAAGTGGGAGATCTTCATTATAGTAAAAAGAACAAAGCAAAACATCAAATATCCATATTTTCCTTCTTTTATTTAAAGAAAATTGACCTTCCTCCGTATTTAAATAAAATTATTGCAAAACTGGTTTCTCGCATGGAGTTCTGTACATTACTGAATACTTGACTTTCTACTAACCTGAATGCTGTACCCAGTGGAATTATACCACATCCTAAATTACAGCTTCAAATGGGTAATCTTGCTTTGAAGTTTCCTGTCTGGCCTGTGGTATTACTCACCCAGCTGATGTCAGAAGACAGTAATAGTTGAATTCCAGATTTCTAAAAATCAGCATTACCTAAAATCTTCCTTGCAGTAGCTATTGGGGGGGGGGGGGAAACAACACAACCAAAATTAAGACTTGAAGAAAAGCTAGCTGCAGACTTTAGCGATTCCATTTATAAGTCAATCCTTCCTCCAGTGTTGAAATTACTGTAGTCTGAATTTCAGTGTAACTGAAAGCGTCATACTGAAAATCTGGAAACAAACATTTGTCTTAGCACATTTGATCAAATTAGTTTCCATTGCTCTGTACATAATTCTTTGGAAAATGCAGCAAGTGAATCTTTCTCATATATAGACTAGTTAGCCAATTCATGTCAAAAGGAAGCAAATGTTAAGTGCAATTTACTACTGAATCAGGAGAGGGAGTCTAAGAACTCTGAAAATCACATTCAGGGGGTGGAGTTATTGCCTTTGGCTGCTCCACCCTCACTTTGTGTCAGCAGGTAGAAAGTGCCTGTAGTCCTAGGGGAGAGAAGCGAAGAGCACAAGCTACAAACTATTTTTGCCTTCTAGGAGCTAAGCCAGTTGTGATTTTTGGGAAAGAAGACTTTTTCAAGAGCTCTGCAGAACTTTTCAAGTTCCCTTCATCCCACTGGGCCCGGCTTTGCGTTTGAAGAATGATTGTATTGTGTTTTTAATGCAGTCTTCTGATGGATATCTGCTGTTTCAAGCAACCACCATCCCGCCTACTGCTTAGATATGCCTACCGTGTTTGCTGAAAGGAGAGGAGACTACTCAAATTCAAAAGAAGTTTCCAGGAATTCTCCCGGATTTTTAGGTTGTTTTTGGAGACTAAATTTCAGCCACGCCTGACTCACAAGCCTTCAGCCCGGGAATCATTTTTTCTTTCTGATTCAGACTGTGGAATTTCATATTTACCTGTATAGAGTGTTTCTGTGGGTTTTCCCTACTTCCCTTTCCTTACCTGAAATTTGTAGGTAAGATTCAGAATACAATTTGATAACTGAAATATTTTGTCCATGATTTTTCAAAAAGCTGTTGGGGTTATTTTTTTCTCTCTCATGGATTTTTAGAGGCACGACTATGTAACAGGTTTGCATACCAGTTTAAATTTATTTTTTCTTTCTCTGATCAAACAGCTTAACTGATAAATTTCTGCAGCTTTTTTACAGCTATAATTACAAGCATGCTTTTTAATGTTTAATTATGTTGGTTTGCATTTAACTTCTAAAAGGAAACACATTCTGAAATTTGCACAGCTATGAAATCAAACACAGGTGTATCTGTAGTTGTTTTTCCTGTTTTTTTAGCTTCCAAGTTCTGGAAAACATCTGAGAAATGCCTTTTTTATTTCGTAAATTTGGGGAGCCACAGATTATATTTTCTGTGTTAAAAATGACAAACTGCTGGAAAATTCCAACCTAAAAAACTTTAATACAACAAAGTGAGTGAGATGCAGGCATTGGAGGCATGTAAATATGAATAAAAGATCAAAGAGATGACAATGAGTAAGAAAAACCATTGCATTTAAATTCCTAAATGCAAGTACATGCATGGTTACTTTGTGCTTTAATATGTGGCATAAATAGAAGAAAAAGACAAAAAGGTAGCTGTTAACCGAAAAGAATATATGAAAAAGCAATTCACTTTTCAGGAGTCAACAAGGGCTGCTAAGGTCATCTGATATCAGGCTCGTCCTATTTGCCATCCTAGGATCTAAAAGCCTAAAAGGATTTGAGAAGCTGATATTGTCTTCCATGGGGAACTGTCTAAAATCAGCTACAGCAGTCTTCCTAGAAGAAACCAAGAGCTCTTCATACCATATGCTATTCATACCCCATTGGTTTTGCTCACCATGTCTGAATTTATCTGGAGGAGGAGGAGGAGGAGGAAGACCTGATCTGAGGTTCTTATAATTTTGTGAAGCTCAAGGTTTTTACAAACACGTGGCATGAAGAAACTTTGAGGGGAAAAAGGGAGAGGAAAGCCTGGAAGAAGCTCCAGGTAACTATCCTTTGCTTCTTGTTTGCCCCATTGACTGCAGTTGCACAGAGGGCTATAATCCTCAACAATTTTACCAGTTGTTGGAACCTGCTGGTGGGGTGAGGACACATTCCTGAGCAGTATGTGTGGCCAGAGCACACTGCTGCAGCTGGGAGCATGAGTGTTGGCCCCCAGCTACAGCTGGCAGTCCTCTGGCCTTGGCTGCTAATGGCTATGCTGCAGATACGACTAGGCTACTCAGGACTGGCACTGGTGGCAGCAATGGAAGCCGAGCGGACTTTGGCCCAGAAGGCAATCATTCGGGTAATTCCTTTAAAACTGGAACCCCTCACACTGGAAGGAGTCTTTGCTAGCGTTGCAGAAATCACCCCTGCTGAAGGAAAACTGTTGCAGGTAAGCAAATCTTTATTCTGTTGCACTTGTTCAGTCCCATGGAAGGCCTGCTGGCCACGGGGGTGCTTTATTTTGCTTTATAACTAAAGCCACCAAGCAGAACTGCCCACCTTGTAGCTTCACAAATCTTTCCTCATTGTATACCTTTTTATAGCTATTCAGCTAAGCAAACATAAATGAATGGGCAGGCATCTTCCTGGGACATTTTAATGTTGTTCTGTATGAATGAAATACAAAGACATAAACTGTCACAGCCACTCTTATTGAACGTTTTGATTTTAACTTCTATGCTTATTTCATATATATATAAAAATCTGTTCCCTTGGTTCCTTTTAGCCATAAGGAATATATCGAATTGGGTATTTCCACATGTTACTGATCTTTGCCATGCCTTTCAGAAAGAGCTTTAAGTGACAACCAAGCCTCTTTCCCACAATGACTCAAGGATGTCAGTCTTGGATTCTCTTACTTTGATCAGAGAGTGATGCTCGGAGGAACTTTCCATGGTTTGAGCAAGAAGAACCAAATGGAAAGACTGAATGAACTTCTCTGTTGTAAAGTTCAGTCTATTATGATGCAGTTGCTGGCCTGACTTCATGTGCCATCTTGCCTTGCAACCTGTGACTCACCTTGCAGGGTCCTCACATGACTTGAATTCATTGTTCACAAGCAGAGTAATGCAAAACTCAAGCAATGTTATATTACACAAAATGCAGATAATTAAGTAGCTGATGCCTTCAGTAGTAATGTTCAGAATGAAATTGAAATAGCAAGGTGCTGGAACAGTTGATGAGATTGAATCAATCAGTTTCAGGATACTTTGCAGGAGGATAGAAAGAGAAGAGCTTGAAGGAGTTATTAGGGATTGATGAATGGTTGTTGAATACATTGAATCAATTCAATCTACTCTGGTCCGTTCCTCCTCTGAAGTTTATTCAAATCACAAGGCAAACAAACACACATTGCACACTACTTTTACATCTTATTGTTTGGGAAAGATCACAGCTCTGGTAGATCACCCAGTTTGCAAACAAACCATCTCTGATCATATTCATGATTTGTCCAGCTCAAATGATCTCAATTGGAACTGAAAATGATTTCCATCTCAGAAAGCTCCAGAAGAAAAAAAACTGGGGACATCCTCTGACTACATAAAGCTACGCTGTTCATATGAACAAGTGTCCTTTTTGAAATAGGCATAATTCAGTGACAGGATTTCTTCCTAGGATGACAAATTTATCAACTCCATGCTAACAAAACCTATTAAATGTACGTGAGTAACAAGGAAGAAATAATCTCTGCCTTAGATCTTGTAATCTGCTACCACCGCATAAAACAGGCTCATATGCTATTTTTGAAAATATAATCATAGTGTGTGTCAGGGAAAGTAGTCTTTCATATTTGTACATTGTGGCCTCAAGCTGACAATGGTGTCTACAATATGAGTCCTGCTTCTAAATTCTTTTCTTGATAATTCTGAGCAAATAACAACCATTCTTTTCCCAAAGTATATCTACTAGAACACACATTGCAACAGATCTTAAAATAGGTCTTCTCCAAAAACCAGATGTCAGAATAAGCTGCATATTCTTGTGTATGTTTCAAATTTTAAAGGGTTTGAGCCAAAAATTTAATAGAGGCAACATTTTCTGACCACCTCCATTGCTGTACAATTATAATTATTAATGGTTTTATATCACACCTTCCTGTCCAAACTCTTCCCAAGAGCTCCATATGCTATTATTGTAAGTAATGTTTTTCTCTTTTACCTCTATAAAGTTAGCTTGAAATATAGTGACCAGCCTGAGATCATTTAAAATGATAACACCTCATAGTAATAGTAGTACCTTCTTTGTACACAGCAATTTGCAAAGTGGAAGAGGACAGTCCCTGCTACCCAAGACATACAGCGTACCCAAATAGAAAAACAACAGAAGTAGAGGAAGTGATACAATACCGAATTTTTTAAAATGCATTTTTGTAGGTTTAATTACAGGGTTAGGTTACACAGTAAGATAAAAGGAGAAAATCTTATCTTTTTAATGTTTTAAGTCATGTTGAGAATATTTTAGTTTGTGGTGTAATAATAGAAAGCGGAAGGAATTCCATATACCTATAGACCAGCATCCTGAAGTCAGCCAGTTAGTCTGCCAGTTTTCTACAGTCTGCTCCACCTAATTGTAAGGCCATCTGGATCTGTTTTCAGGGAGGTATATGGGCTATATATTCAATGCTCTGATCAGTTTTCATGTGTTTATGGCCACAAACTGAGGTGATAGTTTTGGTATAGTTGACCATGAATAATTCTAAAAAATTATGACAATTGTAAGGTAAACTACTCTGTGTACAATCCTAAAATCACTAAAAATAACTATACATTAATGTATTAGCTAATGAAAAAGTAATCTGCAATGCCTAAGGGGAAAAAATTAAAAGGCAAAAAAAAGGAAGTTTCGAGTGAGATTTTCTTTGAGAGCTGTTGTACCACAATTGCCAAAATTCTGCGCTATAGGCTGACAGTTGTATTATTCATTTGATCATTACTCAAGATCATTTTGAACTGCATAAGTGAACAAGTATCTTGAATTATATCTCGAAGAAGAAACAAATAGCTGAAGCAGCTGAACTGTTACTTTGCACAGAAAAATTCCCATTTCCAGATACTTCAAAGCAAACAGCTACTCTTTTTCAGGTTAAGTGAAATTTCTGAGGTGTCTTTTAGGGGAGCTTCACATAAAAACATGTTGCATCCTGGAAGTTACACATTAAGTTATGCAAGATTATCTCAGAGAAGAGGGCAATTGATTTTGATGAATGCAGAGAGTGGTGGTGTCCTTTTTATATTAGAAAGAAGTTGTCTTGCAAGCATTTCGTATGAGCAAGCGAACCTGGTACAATTTGAAAACTGACATGCTGAAGGTGGGTAGTTTACAACTGCCAGATTGAGAGATTTTATTATATTGCCTGTGTGCAGTATTAAGAGTTTAGCTTGGTATGAAGACAAATACCAATGTGCCTAAGGAAAAAGAGAGACGTCTGCCATTTCACTGGGCAACCAGCACCAATAGACTATCTCCCAAGTCAGATGTTCCTCAGGGAAAAGATGGAAGAGTGGAAGGAAAGCAGGGATGACAAATGCTTCAGTTATGGTGAGTTTAGAAACAGAAGGGATCTCAGTAAGTGATTAGCCACTAGAGGTAGAAAGGGCAATAGGGGAGTATACTGACAACTGAGTTAGGCCAAGAGGAAAGAGTAGGGGAAAATATCTGATAGTCTGGTGATGCCTAATCTTTTAGGTACGGAGTGCCCAGACAAGTCATAGCGAATGAGTCGTGGTTTGTGACATCATCGCCTGGCGGCGCTACTCTTTCTGAGCAGGCACAGGACCCTGTGACATCATTGCCCAGAGTCGCTACTCTCTTTCTGAGCATGCTCAGCTCTGGGGCAATGCTAGGGCAACTTGGCTCATGTGCCAACAGAGAGGGCTCTAGGTGCCCACTGTGGCATATGCGCCATAGGTTCGCCATTACTGTCATAGTGTCTAGATCAGTAATGCAATATCTCTGAGGTAAATTTGCGCCCCTCCTCACTTGCCAATCTAGAGACAAAAGAAATATCTGCAGAATGTAATGTGGCCGTGAATCTGAGACTTGTGAAAAGTCTGTTATAGAAATGGACTGTGAGGCTTATCCATCTTCATGCAATCAACATTCAGATGGTCCCCCGGAGAATCAGTGGCTGACCATTAAAGGAATGAGAGTTCAAGTGTTGCTATCTGTAGAAAGGAGGACTGAACAGAAAAGGAATTGAGATAAATAAAAGGAACAGCTGAGAGGGAAGAAGCATAAGGGATGGGGTAAGGATTTAAACAGGCTCAATTTGAAGCCCAAGTTCTCAAAGTGAGTTTAAAACAATTTGCAGTTTCATTTTAAGTCAGATTGGTGGTAGTCCCGTGTTGTAATAACTTAGGAGAAGAGACAAGAAAAATCCTTAAATCATTTTTCTTGTACTGTATATGCGTATAAACATGGCATGTCTTGAAACAGGGATAAAATTCCATTTCTTCCAATTTTGTATTTTAAAAAATACATAGCTTGCAGTCCAAAGCTAAATGTGTAGCTTTGGACCACAAGCGTTTAGCCAGGAATAAACCTGCAAAATTGGAGTTGTGTATCCTTATGCCAAGACAACCCAAGAGTGCACTATAAATTGAACACTCAAAAGGCTGATTTTTTAACAGGTATCCAAGAGAGTGTCATCACTATAGCAATAGTATATGTTTTGCCATAGTTTTAACTCAGTCCTTTTAACTTGTTTATTCACTCTTTTCTACCTACCTCAGTTTATACTTTCATTTTGTCATTACCAAGCCTTTCTTTGAAACACCCCCCCCATTTCCTTATCACTGCAGCTCATAGAATTTGCATTTTCTTTCTGTGCCATTCTTAGTTCTCTCTCTCTCTCTCTCTCCTATTTTTTCTGCAGATTTTTTCTGCCTTATACTTTTTTTGTCTCTACCAGACTCTGCTCTTCATTCAACTCTGTACTCAAAAGCATACAAAATTGCCACTCACCCAGCAGTTCATACTCTTCAGTAGGCTATGTTGTGCTATACAGTATAACTAGCTAACCACAACAATCTGGACATTCTGGCACGAACTTCATTATATTTCTAGGGACAGGAAAAACACATCTTTATATCCCCATCCCGTGTACAAGCAACAGATGTTTCTATAAAGAGGAAGAAGTATAGGTATTTCAAATTCCTTTTGGTGGTAAGAAGTTAATTTGTAGGAATCAAATGGCATAGGACCAGTTTTATAGATATTTAATTAAATTGGTCCTGAATTCCCATTGTTTTTACCAATAAGAAATATGCAGCATTTGCATGCATAAATATATGGAAGATGAGTACTGCTGTATCCTTGAATGTGGCAATAGTTTTACAATCTTTAATACCTAGCTTTCCTCATGTTGCTAGCTAATATTTGCCTGTTTTAAGCTGATGAAAAATGCAAGGATCCAAAAATGTACAATGAAGCAGAGTGCCATCTTAGGTTTCATAGAGTGCCATCTTAGGTTTCATTTTTGAGAATTTTCTACATCTCCATGTTGTAGAATATGCTGTGTGTTGAAACATTTTGATATATCAAAAGTTATAAAGCCACAGAGGAATGACTGATGTGCAATAAAATATATTAGTTCTGTAATAAATGGGCATCATTTGATATAATTACTAAGATAACTCATATCAAAAGGATTGGGATTCCTACTGTCTGATAAGATCACTTTTCATTGGCCCAATTCTTCACAGGTGGATGGATTAGTTAACGTTATAGTCCCTTGTCTAGTTTAGCATGAAAATCTGAGAGACTTCTAATTGTATTGAAGTCAGCAGAATTTTTGATTTCCAAATTTCTGGCCATGGACCTAGAAGGAGGGTTCCCAATGTTGGTATTAGGCTGCTATTTTTAATATTTTTTATTTCTTAGTGAAAGGGAAAAGAGATGTTATGAGTGGATGAAGACCACATCTAACTCTCATAAAATTCTAAGAAACATGGTGTTTGAACAAGAGCCTCATCTGAATATAACTTAAATTCTTGGGAAACTGATGTTATATTTCAAAAGGTATGAATGAACTTGAATACTGATGTACCTTAGATTGGCAGCCTCGCCCCCAAATACCACTTAAATATATTTTGGAATCTCAGGAACAAACTACAATGGATGTATCAATTTTCCAGTCTGGCTGTAAGCCACACTTCTTTGAGCAGAGCAACAAAGTAGATGCATTTCCTGAAGCCTAAATCTAGACGGCTAAGGGTCTGCAAATTTCATGCAAATTTTGTATTTTCATTTCAAATGGGTTCCTTTCTATTCATCCATCTGTCTTGCCCGCAAATGGTTGGCCACGTTTCGTTCAACATGTGGTATAAACATATTTAGGGTTGAGCACCCTTGTCTCATTCTCCCAAATCAGAGCTCTTTACTTTGGTGGTGATAATCCTTAATCAGCCCATCCATGATTTGATATAGTAGTTGCCATAAACTGAACTGATGGCGACCAATCCTATGTCTCTAGTGAGGATTTACACTAGAGCCCTTTGTAGCGATGAAACATCATGGTTTTTCATATTTGCTGTAACTAATAATCTAAATAACATGTGGCAATTAATAACAGTACCACTTAGACTTATACACTGCTTCACAGTCCTCTCTAAGCCGTTTACAGAGTCAGCAAATTGCCCCCAACAATCTGGGTCCTCATTTTACCAACCTCGGAAGAATGGAAGACTGAGTCAACCTTCAATCAACCTTAATGCAATGGAGTATGCACTATAGTGCAGTGGAATTTTTTCACAATATTAGGACTATTCAGATATTAAGAGTTTGGAAGTTTTAAACAAGTCACATAAGTTTCATTAGAGGCTATAGTTGCTGCTGTCATTAGCCGATTCTAAAACTCCACTTAGATGCAGGAATACATAACTATCATCTTCCAAAGTGAATGAAGTAATTCCTATCCAATTTATCCAGGTATCCAATCAGCTTATGCTGCCAAATCTCAATTCTTGCTATGATGCTCCATCAGAGAGGTACAATACTACTAATTTCCAAGATCCAGTGGATTGTAACTCCCATCAACCTATTTTATATTTTAAAAAATGATGTCTTCATGACCCTTGTTTCTTTCCTTTCCTTCACTGCTTCTTTCCTTTCCTTCACTGCTTCCTCAATATTTCTAACAGCAAACTTTTTTTGCCCTTCCCTATTGGAAACTGCCTTAAATATTCCTATAATATCAAAAATATTATAATGGGCACTACAAATTTATATATTATACCACAGAATCAATATAAAGGCAGTAGCCTGAGAAAACGGCTATGCTGGGATAAAATAGCAACAAGTTGACATGAGTTATGTGAATCTTGAGTAAGATAGATGCCACAGTGCCAAGAAAAAAAGCTCATGTTGATCTGGGCCAGATTTTGTATTACAGGTGTGTGTGTGTGTGTTTTAAATTAATATAAAGGAGAGAAATGATCATGACCCACATGGCCATCAAAGAGGATGTTTTCAACCATGGACTTTAGTTTAAAAAAATGCAAGCTCTTTATATCAAAAGCTGAACTTCGAAGGAAACCAATTTGTAGGAGTATATTTTGATTAAGCAATACTAGTGACTATTTATTTTCTATTATTATAAAGAAGTGTCTGATATCACAATGGTAGTGGGATTTCACAGATAATTTGACATTTGTTGTCTCTGTGATTTCAGCTGAGTTTAATATCCTTTTGACTGTCCTGGACCCAGGACAGGTCATAAACTTTTTAATGGATATCTTTAACTCCCCTTGTCCATTGACTAAATTTCCTTAGTGCTGATTTGTGTAATGATTAACCAATAAGTGGGCTTTTGGGCACAAAGTACAATTGATCTGTGGAGCCCTTTGAAATGGATGCTGTGAAGACTGACCCTCCATTCTTATGCTGAGACATAGATCGAGATCTGATGTTACATCAAAAGGGTTAACACGTGCAGCTTCAAAAGGCTGCTTTAGCTATACAAACGCTGTAAAATAAGCAATAGGCTGACCAGTGAAATTTATAAGGAAAAACAAGTATTCCTGTCTTCCTCCAAGTTTAAATGTATGAAATTCTGAGCCAGCCTCCCTGAAATTTGAATTGTGAGATTGAAAAGTTTTATTAGCTTCAAGAAAAATGTATTATAAAAGAGATTTTGGCAATAGAAAAGGTGAAAAGGCAAAATAGAAGGAAAGGCTGCAGCAAATGTTGATTGCATAGTAGTCTGTTTGAAATTTGACAAGACAGAATTGTAGAGAATCTCACCTTGGAAAAGGTCCTACTGCGTACCCTGGGGAGAAAAATGAGAGTTTTTGAGAAGCATCCCCACCTGGTCAACTACAACTCCCCAAATCCTTAGCCATATGAATTGTCGGAGGAAACCGCAACTGGGGAATGCTAATCAAGGATGAGCAGCAAGTGTTAAAAGGACAGCATCACTTCTGCTGCTTCTGAATAAACATGAACAGACATGCACTCATATTCCTCACATTTTTCTTCTCCCCCTAACAATTATTTCTTTAAACGCCAGCATAGGGGCTCTAAGTTAGATTTCCATGTTCTTTTGAAGTAGTTAAGGGTGCTTCCAAACTAGGTATGTATTTGGAATCACAAGATCAGTCAGGTGCAGAAAAGAGTTACCATTTTAGACAGCTGGGGAATATAAATTGAAATCTCTAGATCAGCATGTTTTTTTGAGAGGAAACCCCACTGAGTTTAACAAAACTCTGCTCCCTTGAAATGCTGGGTTTTAGGGCTGCACTCCGGAGCAGAAAAAATTATGGAGAAGAAACAGTGGTATGATGCTATAGAGCACCCACCTGAACACCAAGCATAAATATGGAGATAGGACTGGATCCTTCATATTTCAATCAAGTAATCTCATGAAATTTCTTTAGCTGTTCATGTGAAAACAAGATGTTAGATTAAAGAGGCATGTAGGCTGATTCGTCAAGGATCTATAGATGTTCAAATGTTATGGTTGTCGAGGGTCTAAAAAGCTGCATTCTTAAGAATTAGAGCAATGGCATATACAATACCACCATTGGAGAGTGATAGGATCATCAGTGGCATTTTTCTGAGTTTCTAGTATGTTGCATGAACCAATGGCACCTGCTTGTGCTCCGTCAAATATTATTTTCCCCAACCTGATTCTCATTAAATGTGTCTAACTGCCATAATTCTCATCAGCACCAAGTCTGATATATTTGGAAGGTCCAAAATGAAAGAGGGCTAGGTTAAATTTCAAAAAGACCAGGATCTTTTGTAGATTTCACAAACAGCTGCAAACGCAGATGTTTCATAGGTCAAACTCTATTTCATCTAACGTAGATCTGGGAATTGCGCGGCTACATAGATGATCTACAACTCCCAACTCTTGAGGAACGACTGCAAAATGTAAAAGTGTGAAACAACGCAAATACCATGTTGCAAAAAAACAAAAAAAAGCTGTCCAGATCCTGGCTCTGTTCATGATGAGATGACGTTCCTCTGGCTCTGCTCTCTCTCCAAACATTGAATTTAATCTTGACCTTCAAAACATTGATTATCTTAAGAATACTTACTGGAATGATGTGCAGAATATAGATTTATAGCTAATTGTCCCTCCTAATTAAAAATGGCACTTAGGCAACTGGTTGCAAAAAACAAATAGCTCTTTTGAGGTCTTACGGAGGCATCTGACTTTGGAACAGGCTTCCCCTCATAAAACACTTTCCCTGCACTATATTGAAGACTGGGGCAGCCATGTCTTCAACTCACATTAATGAGCATACATATGTAAGAGACCATAGCAGATGATTAACTATTTTTCTTGCTTGAAAGCATTTTTGTGGGAGACTGAAGCCACTATAGCTTTAAGTCCCACAATTGTTATATATTGACAATGAGTGCCGGCTGGTACATACTCTCCTGCAACCTGAGTTATCATCTGTAATTGATTGTTAGGATGAGGGTCAGCAGGGAATAGGGAGAATGAAAAAATGTAAACTCTTTTGTGTGGTATCATAGTTTTAAGAGTTTCCATTAATATTCCTCACTGGCAGCATTCACACAGCACGCTTCACCTGGGTACTAATTAACTCATTTTCTGGATTTGCAAATATAATGATCCATAAGTTAACCCAACGAGCAGTGTTTTTAAAACATGCTGGGCCACAAAAATCCCCTAGCCAAAGTTAAAACCAACAAAGCTTGTAATGTTTTACAAATGCTGTCCCTGCCAAGTCATTACTTAACCAGGATAAACATGCTGTGTGAACACAGCCATGACTTAAGTTGTGAAAGTTTCCGTGATACCTTATTTTTCAGATATCAGATCTACTATGGGCAGATATCACATCTACTATGGGCAGATATGGAAGACCTTTTGCCCCCAGATGGGGCCGCAATCTACAATTTTTTTAAAAATCTTATATTTTAGATGTATGCCATATCCATAACCCCCATCCTCTGTTAATTTGCAATGTCTTCTAAGTGCACTATCCAGACTGCATGCAGCTTCACTAGCCTAGTGTTCCCTCAAATTATTGTTCAAGCTTCTTGGCCTAGTTGCCTACCTATCCGGGTGACTGCATGAGTTCTAGGTTTCAGCTGGTTAATTCTAGCAACCTGCACACAGGTCAGAGCAGATATTGCAACTATTAAACAAAATAATGAGCAGGGCATTTTATTCAGGTTTGTACTCTTAGCTGATAATCTTTCTTTGAAAGACAACGGGATGCTTTCTGGATACCCAGAGCTGCTGGTTTTCAACCTTTATTATTCCCAAACCAGCAAGGTCAAAAACTTCTTGGAAACTATGGTGCTTGAAGTTCCAGAACTTTCATTTTTAATTCAAGAATGAAAATATATTAGATTTGGTCCAGTCTCAAAGTTACAAATGGAAGCCTGTGTCTCTCTGTCTGCATTGAGTAAGATTTTGAATTAATGCCCTAAAATTTCAGAATGAAGACTGTGATTGGCATTACTATAACAATCTTAGATCACACCCCATGACAGAGGTCTGTTATTGATATTTTACATTGGAAGCTTTCTCAGCCTTGTTATGGGCTTTTAGAGGACATGTGTTTTATCATTTTGGGAAACAGGATGCTGGATGGGATCCAACAGGATTCCTCCAACTTTCAGATCATCTTGTGTTACAGCACTTCTCACTGCAGAGACCACAACTCCATGCCTTGTCTCTTCCAGGGTGTGTGCTGGGCCCTTCTTCCTTCATCAGGGTTAAGGAGACATTCCAATCCCTCCTTTGCCTATAAAACGATTTCTTTTGTCAGTGGGAAATTTTTGCAGGGTGTGATCACTAAGGCAAAATAAAGAGCTCCTTTGAAGTGCAGGAGAGTTACTTAGCAAGCCCCTGGGGGTGAGAATCAAATTCCTCCCTCTCTTAGCAGGACAGGCCTGCCTGAACAAGCTGGGAAGCTGGAGGAGCCAGCAAATGGCTCCTAGTGACACGGGATGCAGGAGATCAAAACCTGCCAACAGCCAGCTCCCAGGCTTTCCAGCAGGAGCACATTAACTCAGCCCAGAGTTCCAAGCTGCACACTTTTTTTTCCAGACCTCCTGCCCACCGGGCTCCTCTCAGGCTTCCCAGTCTGAGCTGAGGCTCCCCATCTGCCATGATCTTGCTTAAATTGCTATGAACACTGGGAATGTTTTATTTAAACGGGGATTCTCAGCATAATGGTGGAAGGGAAATTACAAAAAGAAAGCTGCATCAGTTTATGAGCAGTCATAGCAGTCGCTAAGATTTCTAGCGCAGTTCAGGTAAAGTACTGTATCAAAATTCCATTACAATGGTGCTAATTGATCTGGGGCACAATCATTGAATTATGCCTCTCTGGCTGGCTGCTCTGATTATTTGTTCTCTACAGTAGATGGGAAGGGCTTCAACCCATGGCTTGCCGGAGAACTCTGAGAGTTGAAATTCAACCCACCTGAAGGGTAACAGATAAAAAAAAACCAGCTGCTGTATGTGGATGGGGGGCTGAGCCCTTCAAAGCTCATTGGCCTTCTCAAGCCTGCATTTACAGAGGCTGGACTGCAGCCAAAAGCAATCAGCCTGTCTTTCTAGTGGGAGCAAAGAGCCTTGGGGGAAAGTGTTAGAGCACTCAGCATGGCAATCCTAGTGTATCTCTGCTACTACAACCACAGCTAAAAAAAATACCACCCTTAAAATTTATTTATTTATTTATTATAATAAACTTCTATACCGCTCCTCTCTCGATCTGCAATAAACAAATGATCTGCAATAAACAAAATAAGAGAAAGACACAGCTACCTGATCCTATGGTTTGGGACTACAGATAGTTGACTTACCACTACAATTGAGCCCAAAATTTCTGTTGTTAAGGGAGACAGTGAAGTGAAATTTGCCCCATTTTATGACTTTTCTTGCTACAGTTGCTAAGTAAATCGCTGCAGTTGTTTAGTAACACGGTTGTTAAGTGAATTTGGCTTCACATTGACTTGGCTTGTCAGCAGCTTACAAAAGATGATCACATGACCCTGGGACACTACAACCATCATAAATATAATTCAGTTGCCCAAGCATCTGAATTTTGATCACGTGGCCATGGGGGATTTGGGAAAATGATGTCATTTGAATGGTCGCTAAATGAACTGTTGTAAGTCAAGGCCTACCTGTACCTTGGAAAGATCTGGAACATTGATTGATTCAGGTCACTAATGGACTGGTGGGCCCAAAGCCAAAAAAAGAGAAAAAACAACTCTGAGATGAGAAACTCTTCTGTTACTACTGAGCAATGACTATAAGAAGCCTATTATGTAACATTTTGGGACAGGGGTTTAATTAGATTTAAAAATATGCTTCTGGTTTCTTTTATCCAGAAAATGGTGTATTACAATATATTTGCATTGTGTAAATTGAGGGAAGACATTCTGTATATGCTCCGAGAATTCTCCGTCTTGATTCATACTATTCAGGGCTCAAATTGACAGTCTATGTTCCTCAACTAAGCCAACAAGTTCTTTGAAAATACACTGCAGAAAAGTGAGGTGACACCCAAAATACCACAAAACGTCTCTCATTTATCTTGAGCTTGGTGGTTTTGATGTCTGAAACGTCTTTCAAAGTCATCTAGTCTCTGAAATGGAGATAATACTGGCCTGACCGACTGGGTTTTCCCCCAGCCACTAGATCACACCGGTCCCAATAATTCATTGATAAAAAAAACCTAGTTCAACTATTAATTAAGCTAACTTGGGTCAATGCAGGGGCAAAAGAACTATCAGTTGCATTTGACAGGTTGAGCCACAAGTGGTTGAATTGGTTTTCCGAACTCATCTATGGGTGGCTTAAAAACCATGCTTTCTGACTGAGTAAATTCTCTACATTCAATCAATTCTGATTTATTTCCAATTATAGCCACTGATAAATTGCCAATTTAGTCAGTACTTGTGCCAAGGGTCACCTAAGCAGGGGAAAAAAGGGGCTCTCGGCCATGAGCCATAATTATTGTTAAGTTGCCCTACTTTAATAAAAGGCGCACAGCTTGCGAGATACTCTTTACGAAAAGCACCGGCTGAGATAACCAGGAGTGGCAAGGATCGCGAAATATTGAGGAGGATTTGCATGAACATTGCAGGCTTTCCTCAACGTGGCTTCCATAGGAGTCTCCCCCGTTTTAAACCCCAGGAAATATGCCGGACAGAGGCACAATGAGCCGCCCAGAGTCGCCCATTCAACTGTGAGTCGCCTGCAGATGCGGGGCAGGCGGTTGAACCCTAACTTTACCCAGCCAGCCCAGAGAGCTGAAGTGAGGGGGTGCTGTTGGGGCCTTCTACCCACCGCGGGGCTTTTCCCAGGGCTTATCGTTCCCGAGTCTAGCAAGCCTGTTTTCCTCTCCCTTTGACTCGCCGCCGCGAGCCAGCCAAATTCGCCCCCCCCCCGCCTCCCCGGGGCCGAGACCGCGATTCTTGTTTGGGCCTCGGGAACAAGAGTGCCAACCAAAGGCTCCGCCTGGAGTGTCGGCAGCTCTCTGAGGTGTGTTGGAAGAACTCCAGGCGAGCATCGAAAGGGTTGTTTAATAATATCTGACGGGCGCGGAAGAATTCGGGCAGGCGGCCAAGATACACACGGCCTGTAATAGTTAACTCGATCTGTAAACAGTTCAAACGGCACTGGGGAGGCCACCGGCTCTTACATTAGCGGCCCGCCTTTCATCTCGCCGCGCCACAGGCAGACTCGCAGGCCCGGCTGGCCGCTCCCGCTGGCTGCGGCGAGAGCTGGCGGCGAGGGCCTGCGGGCCAGCCGCGCGGGACACGGGCAGGCCCGGCCAGCCCAGACAAAGGGCCTCGCTGCGAAGGGCTGACCTTCAAACCTACCACCGAGGGGGTTTCCTTTGCTCCGCACGTGGTGTCCTAGTCCACGAAGGCCGCCGTCGCCGACTCCGGGAGCGCGTCTTTCGCGGCCGCTTTCTGAACCCTCGGCTCGCCCGGGCCAGACGGCTCGGCTGAGAGCCTCTGGCTTTAAAGGCCAGCGGGGTGGAGCGGGCTTCGCGAACCTAGCGCCCCCTCGATGGCTGCCTTCACACGACATGCTTAAAAAAGGCTAGATAAGCGCGCCCTAATGTGTTTCCGCGGCGCGCTAATCTTAGTTACGCTGCATCCAGGTTTGGTGTGTTGTGGGAGTCCAGAACGTTTGATCAATTCCTGGTGCGATGGAGTGGGGAAACGCAGAAAATGGATTTTATTCCGCATCCAGGTTAAACATGTTCGATGAATTGGGGCAGCATCTGGCTGGAAATTCTGAAAGTCTGGATCCTAAAAATATCAGGAAATTAGGATGGGAAGGTTTCAATAGATGGTAGATGGCCCATACTGAAGAGGAGCAAACTTGCAATATACTAGCACTCAGCTATGGAAAAGCTGCCCAACCTTCCTTCACCAGCTATTTCCAGATCTTCCCCCTTGTCAGATTGTTTGCCCCATCTAGACTAAATATGCTTTCCAGTCTGAGTAATTGCCACTGGCAGCCCCCTTAGGCAGATGTTTACCCTTGTGGAGAAATCACATGTGCTTTTCCATTGAATTTCTATCCTTTCTTTTCTTGTCTTCTGATTGCTTTCTATTGCAGTCACTTTTTTAAAAAAAAAACCACCTCAGCAACCTTCTACCCTGCCTTCCAGTAATGTAGAAGTCAGGAGGGTGTTTGTTTTTCTCATTAAATATAGGCTATGAAAGTCTCATTGTCCCACAGTAGGTTATTAGGAGTTCAAAATATACCTTGGCAACAGTGAGGGCACAAAAACGGCGGTCTCTGTGGCATATAGTTCCCTAGCCTCTGATGATAACTTTGTGCATCAGCAATGGGTGTGCCTTTAGGGCAGGACTCTGGCCTAGTAATCTAGGGTCTGCTTAATTTAAATCAGATTATTAAGTTCAAAATCTAATTTTATCTAGAGTATATGGCATCCGTGCTAAGAGAGAAGAGGCATTTCCTTCTATACTCTTGACTACAATGTGCATTGTACATCAAAATAACTACAGCAAAAGGTGAAGAAGTTATAGTTTTCCAAATTTTGCCGAAATAATAGTAGCCCAATCTGCATGGCCAATGGTGAAGAATTCTACATGTAATTCAACAGCATTTGGAGGGCCACAGGTCTCTAGATAGCCACAGTCTCTCTATAAATTTGAATAAAATGACATGTGCAGTGATGAAGATTTCTGAAAACGCAGCAGTAAGGAGGTTGCCATTTTTGACTTATTAAGACTAGTGAACCATACCACGATGGCTGGGAGACGAAGAACCATATCTCTGAGATGCAGCTCTCCTTCCTTTGATCCATCAGACATACTGTTGGCCCCACACAGAGAAGCTGCTGTGTAAAACAGGCGTGCCAGCTTTCTTTTAACCAGTGTGTGTGAGTGGGGGAGAAAGAGATGCTATCAGACTTTCAATGAAGTTCTCCCTTGATCCTTTGCCAAAGCTGGCAGCAGGTGTGAGCTCACCTTTGGTCTATCAGACAACAGATGCAACAGCGCAGATGGCCATTCTTTCCCCAGAAGAGCAGGCATTACATTAGCCATAAACCCTTCCCCTGACCAGATGAATAAGGGTTGATGCCAGTTGACAAAACAATCCCCTCCAGACTCCAGTAGATGATCATTTTTGTTGTTATTTAATTGCCCTTGATCACCCAGTTGCAAAGATTCTCTTAAAGTAATTTCATTTCACTTGAAAAAGTTGACTGTTCAATTACTACATTTATTTATTTATTTATTTTATTTTATTTATTTATTTTTAAGCTCAGTTTTGTGATTGGAGCATTCTACCCCTATCCTCATCCCAGCTATTAGACATGGCAATTTTTAAGTAGCCTATACCCTTTGGAAGCAACCAACTGACATTAGAGATGGAGCAACTTCCCAATAAGAGATTCTCTCTTTTTCTTTCTGGCCAGATTCTAAGCAATTCCTCCATTTGATGTCCACAATGGTAACAGCTCTGACCCCCGTGGAGAAACTTGCCAGTTCATAAACAATCTGAGTGTAACTGAGATAGCTACCTTACTTCAAAAACCATTGTAGGACTGGAAACAGGTCCAAAAAGTGGAAAGTATGCTTCCTAAATCAATCTGACCAGCCACTGAATGACTTGGAAAGCTGATGAATATTGCTTTGACCCAGCAAGGCTCTGTATATTTTTTTATGGAACAGTCTTCCATTAAGATTCCAAAAGGAAGTTCCTGTGAATGAAAGTAAATTAATTATTTTTTCTTATACTTATGTGCATGTATGTTGTATTTATATATGTTTGTGTGATTCAAGATCGCATGAACAAAGCTTCAGGGCATTTTGAATTCAAAGGAAACACCTCTCTGTGTTTATGGAGCAACTGTAATCTTGCAAGAATAATCCTTTCCTTGCTGCCAGCTTTCCATTCTAAACAGGAATGGTTCCTTCTTTCAGTCCTGTTTGTTTTCCTTCAGATTTTAACAAATTAATTATGAAGGTATAATCTTTAAAAGTGGTACTTGCTAAATGAAAGCTAAGATTTAAACCTAGACAAGTGATCTAGGGACAGTATCCTTGCAAGTGACTAATTCATACCAATTTTAGCCAGGACTTTTGCTAAATAATCTTCAACTGGACTCAAGCAAACTGGCTAGTGGTGCAATGAAAGAAGAAAAGTCCCATTCATTCCTGGAAGCCTTCTACTATATTAACAAATAATGCAGCTAATTTTTTGTACTAGTAGCAGCTACTAAAAGATCTTCAGGGGCAACTGTATGTACGGCACAGGGTATTTATTTTTTACCTTTTGGTCAATAGAATAGAATAGAATAGAATTATTTATTGACCAAGTGTGATTGGACACACAAGGAGTTTGTCTCCAGTGCATACGCTCTCAATGTGCATATAAGCTACAAGTGATAAATTATGATCATAATCATAAAGTACATTCATCATGTCATCATGTCATAAAACACATTCATCATGTCATAAGATACATGCTTGTGATAGGTATAAAACGGTCATAGTATTCTAAATAAACAATCTACACATCATACTAGGATACTAAATAACACAACTACTATAGATTGTAGGATACAAGCAACAAGCCATTAGTCATACAAATAAGAGAATAGATAATAGGAAAGATGAGAAGGATAATAGTGATATACAGTCCTACTAGGTAGATTAACAGCATTGTGGCAGTTAGCTGTTTTGCAGACTAATGGCCTGGGGGGGAAACTGGAGGGGAGAGGAGAGAATATATCTGACTGGTCACTGCAGAGCATCTTGTAATCTGTGCACATTGGCTGTATTGAGTCTATAGTAGAGTCTCAACAAGCATAATAATAACTGAACTGTAATGCAACCTTATCTGAAAGGTGCCATTTGGATAGATTGCGAATTATGCCGAATTATGAGTTAGATGGGCAATTTAGGTCACCCAGAATAACTTGGTAACATTTTTATTAAGCTTGTGTCTAAGAAATTGAACAATGCCTCTCAGTGATAATGAAAAAAATGTAAATGATAATTCAAAACAGACAAAAGTTTACTGTACACTGTAGCCTGTAGCTCAGTTGCACATCAAGTGTGGATCCACAGTCCCACCTCGATAATGCAGTGACATCTTCTGTATTACAATATAAGCCAATTATGTTACATCACCATCATTATATTATAACACCATTGTATCATAATACAAAAAAGAATTTGAGACTGGAAAGCCTGTGGAGAAGTGCAACAAAAATGATAAAGGGTCTGGCGGCTAAATTGTGTGGCAAACAGTTGAGGGAGCTAGATCTGTCTAGCCTATTGAAGAGAAGGATTAGGAGGGACATGATAGCTGTCTTCTAGTATTTGAAGGACTAACACAAAAAGGGGGGGGTTGACTTATTCTCTAGGACAGGGGTCTCCAACCTTGGGAACTTTACGACTTGTGGACTTCAACTCCCAGAATTCCTCAGCCTTTGGACAAAACAGGAAGCTTCCACTTATTGTCAAATAAATTTTTCGAGGGAGCAAATAATCAATGGAATAGCTTGGGAAATTTTCCAAGAGAGCAAATAAATCAAGAGAATAGCTTGCCTCCTGGGTGGATGCTCCATCACTGGAGGTTTTCAAGAGCAGACTGGACAACCATCTGATTGGAAGGGTGTAGGTTGGAGTTGGACTAGAAGACCTCTATGGTTCCTTCCAGCCCTATGATTCTATGATTGTCCCATGACAGTGGTGGCGAACCTATGGCACTCTGTGGGCGCATGCGCTGTCGCCCCAGCACAGATTTCTTTACTAGAAAACCAGAGGGACACGGGGCTCCCCTCCCCCTTTCCACACATGCCTGAGGACATTTCTGACATCACCCGCCACTCTGCCCGGCAGCCCATTGGGAGCGCTTCCTCCCTCCCCTGTTTGGGGTAAGGCGGGTGGCTCAAATGCGGCGTCAAGTCTGTGGTGAAGGTGAGAGAGGAGAGGAGCTAGGTTGGAGGGGGAGCATAGCTTACAGTGGGCTGCAGAAGCTGGAATAGGCTGCCGGGAGGCCTGTGGAGGGCCAACGTGTGGGCCTTAGAAGCTGGGGCAGGCCTCCGGAAGGCCCACGGTGGACCTGGGTAGGCCATGGGTGCAAGGGGGTGCCAATGGCCCCAAGGTAGTGGGGGTTCACTGATGGCCACGGAGAGGGGTGTGTTGCAGTGTTGGCACTTTGCGATAAATAAGTGGTTTTTGGGTTGCAGTTTGGGCACTGGGGCTCTGAAAGGTTCGCCATCACTGTCCTATGACATATCAGTGGTAACTTCCCTTCCTTTCTCTTTGCAGTTCCATCCCCTGTCTTTGTGTAATACCAGCGAGGATGAACATACGGTTCCAGGATTTGTCTCCATTGTCAAACTGGAAAGGCCCGAGCGGGATCTCCGGCCATGCCTGTCATTGGCCAATAAGGTATATATATGCTCAGAGCAGACTTAAACTCCTTCAGAAAACTTTTTGATCTGTTCCTTGGTTGATTAGATTGGAAATTAAGCTCCTGGGTATCTTTACATTCAAAGTAGGTAAGGCCCAAACTAAATGGGCAGAGCTACAATCTCTCATACACTCTAGCTTCTTTTCCTTACACTCTTTTCCATGAAAGATGAAGCATGAACAAGCATGCTTTGAAAACGAGAGCTTCGTTTCCTTTAGTGAGTTCATCTCTCTTGCCAAAGATTCTTAAAAAGCTTTGCAGAATCTGAGGTGCTACAAGGCTCATGTTTGTCGGATCAGCATAATTTTTAAGAGACAGGTCCACTGCCGAACATTTAAGATTTTTTTTAAAATCATGCTGCCTTGTCTTTTAGATTCTATTAGAATAAATTCATTTAGAGGGAAACGGATTCATCCCAAATGTGCACGCACATGTGCACATTTACAGTCACAGATGAAATGCTGGAAAGGTTTATTAAAGAAAGCATAACCAGTCCCTCAGTTTGAGAGCACCTTTACAGCAAAACTTTAAGCTCTCGGTTCTCAACCTCCCAGGGCAACCCTGGAGCCTGAGATCTGCAGTGCCTTTGATCTTACAGCTGAGAAGTTGTGCTGCTAACCTCTGACCTCTCTGTTCAAGGCAGGCTTGGCAATTGCGAAGCCAGCCTGCTGGAGCAATTCTGGCGGATACCTGCTCACACACGCTTTCCAAGGACGCTGAGATCAAAGGCAGCTGCTGAGAGTGTTCCAGCCTCTGCACTTTGCTCATCAGACTTCCTCTTTTCCTTCCTTCCAAAGGAGGCAGGTGTTAACCATTTCCATGCCAAAATCGTCCGTAACTGTGACTCTTCCCGTACTAGAGCCTATACTGAGGTAGCTAGTAGCAAATCGTCCCCGCCCGTCACTCAAAGGGACTCGTAGTCTACTCCTGCATTTCTCAGCGTTGGCAACTTTTAAGAGATAAAAATTCCAACTCCTAGAATTCCCTAGCCATTGGGAATTCTGGGAGTTGAAGTCCATGCCTCTTAAAATTGCCAGGGAGGAGAAATACCAATCTACTCCAAAGACCTGACTATATTCTTCTCATACTAGAGCATCAGGCCTTTGGAAAGGACACTTTTAATCTTCCTGTCTAGTTTGGAGAATCTTAACTGGCCAGCACTAGGCTGAATGGATCTTCGATCTCATCCAGGAGGAGGTATCTTCTCTCATTCGTAAGAATGATCAATAGAGACGTCTATCTTCAGAGGCAACATACTCCAGAGCAGAGGTCTCCAACTTTGGTCCCTTTAAGGCTTGTGGACTTCAATTCCCAGAATTCCACAGTAAGTGTGGCTGTGGAATTCTGGGAGTTGAAGTCCACAAGCCTTAAAGAGACCAAGGTTGGAGACCTCTGCTCCGGAGTATTAGATTTTGAGGGAAAGACGAAGGTCATTTATCTTTTGGGGTGCGAGGGAGGGACCCGATTGCTTCAGTGGAGCAAACATGGAGAGTAATACCCTGTTTCCCCGAAAGTAAGACATCCTCCGAAAATAAGACCTACTTACAGGTTTGCCTCTCACTCAAATATAAGGCATCCCCTGAAAATAAGACCTCTCCGATAATAAGGCCTCAGACTTCCGGTTCTGGGCAGCCTCGGTGGAAAAATAAGACATCCCCTGAAAATAAGACCTAGCGTATCTTTGGGTGCAAAAATTAATATAAGACAG
>JANHFO010000912.1:96893-116633 GCA_032468095.1 Pareas carinatus
TAATGGGATAGATCTCCGGGTGGTCTTATAATCTGGGAGCTAGAAGTGACCTAATTGTTGGTAAGCAAGGACATTTTGCAATCCTGTTTTAAAAAGGTAACAGCCTGTCTTTACAGTGAGGCTACTCAGATTTAATTATTTATCAAATTTATAAGGTGACTCTGGTTGGCACACAACAATAGTAGGACTTCTTATTGCTTTCTCAGTGTCTCTAAGGACCTATTCCCCGCCTGCAGTTAAACATGGCACAACCGTGTTATGATAATATCTTTTTACTGTCCCCATGACATTGTCTTCTTTTCATCCCTGGCCCATGAAGGAAAATGCCTTAAATCATAGAACCATAGAGTTTAAGCGTTGGAAGAGATTTTTGCATTCTTCTGGCCGAACTCCCTTCTTAGTCTCGTAGTTTTGAAGATTGAATATTTGCATTAGCAAATACCATCTTAAGTCCACATATTTTGTGATGATGCTTGCTTTTGTTCTTGTCTCCTCAGTTCACACTGGGTTAACAAGAAAGACATTTCCACTAATTGTGATTACAGTAGTTGGTATGGCAAAAAAAGCACCCATGTTTTAGAATTAATACGTGCAGGAAAACTCAAAGACAAAGAGCAAGACTGACTGAATACAGGGAAGGACTGCCTTGTGGCGATAAGGGTGGTGAAATGTGCTTATTTCTTCATCCTTATTGCACCTGCGGATTATTGCCCAGTGGCTCTGTTTTGAGTGACTTGGTCCCTTTTAGATAAGGTGAAGTTGGGGGATCCTTTGCAGGTTCATTGTGAGAATTACATTCAGCGTCTGATGGATAAAGTCGCTTGAATCTGTTTGGAGTTGTCCTGCTTTGAGTTGTGTTATCCAGTTATCTGGACTGAGTTTGATCCAATTACTTCCAAAGAAGTGGAAAGGGTCCTTGGAACGCTACCTTTGTGTTAGACCCATGCCCCTCCTGGCTGATTAAAGCCTCCCAAGAGGTGACGTTTCATTGGGCTCAAGTGATGGTAGATGTCTCCTTATGGGAGGCAATGGTTCCTCCTGCCTTAAAGGAAGTAGCAGTCTGTCCCTCATTAAGAGAGTATCACTGTACCCAGCTATTCTGAAAATTTTTCATCCAATCTCTAAACAATGAAGGTTTATTTATTTATTTAAAATGTTTATATAGCCGCCTATCTTCTTACCAACTTACCAACCAGCTTCCAATCAAGGTTGTTAAGAAGGTAGTAGAGATGCAGCTTCAAACGTCTTTGGAGGAAGTGGATTTAGAGGAACGGGACTCATTGAAGATGGGATTCAGGCTATATAGAACAATGAGATGCCATTGATCATGTTGGCAGATGACCCCTGGTGGGCTCTGGATGGGAGTAATGTATCCATATTAGCCCTTCTTGATCTTTCAGTAGCTTTTGATACCATCAGATGTGGTGTCCTGGGAGGTAGGAGGCACTGTTGCAGTGGTTCTCCTTCCCCCAGTTCCAGTTGGGGTTGGTAGGAGGGAAAGGTCCAGCCCTAGGCCACCTACTTTTCAAGTGCCACAGGGCTTGACTCTCTACCCGGTCCTATTTAATGTCTGTATGAAAGCACTGCATATGGTTTGGCATAGGGTGGAGTTTCATCAGTATGCTGATGCCACTCAGTTGTACATCTGTGCCTCAGGCTGTCCAAATGATGCTATTGAAGTGCTTGCATATTCCCAATGCCTGGAGGCTATGTAGGTCTGGATGGGGAAGAATTGGCTTCATTTCAGCCTTGACAATCCTGTGTGTTCTCCAGCTCCCCATATCTGGCAGTTTTCTACTGCTAATTCTGAATGAGGTTACATTTCCTAAATCAGAGTTGATATGCAATCTGGGGGTGGGTGGGTCTTCATGGACTCGCAGCTTGTACCTAAGGAGCAGGTGGCATTTATGGCCAGGAGGGCTTCCACACAAATACTTCTTGTGCACCAGTTGCGCCCATTCCTGGATTGAAGACACTTCTCATTGTTATCTTAATCACCCTCCCATGTGGACTGTTGTGACACATTCTTCATGGAGCTGCCTTCAGAAGGATTTAGAAGCATCAGCTGATCCAGAATGCAGTGGCATGTGCAGAATTGCATGCACCATGATACACCCACATAACGCACAGCTATGTGCTCTGCAGTGACTTGCGTAGGCTTTTGGTTGCACTTCAAGGGGCTAGTTATCAGTTTTAAAGTGATGCATGGCATGGGCCCAGAGTGATTGAGGGGCTACCTCTCCTCAACGGTTTCTGCCTGATCCAATAGATCTGGTAGAATGGCCATGTTCTTGGTCCACTCAGCAAGGCAATTTCACCTGGTGGATCCTAGAAAGCATATCTTCTCTGTCATATGTGCCTGCCATATGGAACATCTTGGCCCCAAAATATGGATGACCCCAACCTTGCTAATTATTCCCTCAGGCATTTGGGTCATGCTGTTAGTTCTGAAGGTCCAGTATAGATATATAGAATAGGTGTTCTACGATATTAATGACTTTGGCCTGGGTTATTTTGTGTGTGTGTGTGTGTGTGTGTGTGTGTGTGTGTGTATATGTGTGTTACAGCAATTGATATTTTGTATTTTATGTTTACTGTCTAGAGTTCCATTGGATAGATGGGTGGCCTTATAAATTCATGAAACAAACTCAGTGTATGAAGGCTCACTAGCTAAATCAGAAAGGAGTACCATTCGGATTTTATGCTTTAGACAGCTTGGTGGCTTCACCTGGTCATTAGGATTGTCCTCTTATTACTAAATGGACTGCTAAGCAAACAGCTTTCTGGATAATATCATATGACTTAATGAGATTTTAAGGTAGCCATCTCTTCAGTAGAGATGAGATTTGAATCCATTCTTTGCTGAAACACGCTAAGGAAATGATTTCCAAGCTTCACCCAAGCCAAATGAGTGTTTTTTAGAATGATCCAGAGAGCCCAGCTCATATTCCATCTCTTCACAGTTGAGGAAGCCTCAAGAACTGAGTCATCCTGTTGTTCTGATCTGGGGCCACAATGCTGAACTTCTCATGAGAGTGGTGAACAATAACCGTGAAGCCCATGTGAAGATTGAGGTGAAGGAAATGCCAGCTTGGGTAAGTGAGCACCTGAGTTTTTTCCTCCCTGGACTCTTACTGAAAACCTGAACTCACTATCGCAGTAATGTTGATTGTGTATTGTACCTATACTGTAACTTGCCCATTTTTTTCAGTTTTATAGCAGCCAACTTACAGCAATTTACCCATGGTTCTATGCTATCATCTGCTGCATTTTTGTCTCCCCTTTAGCTTAGGACAACTTTTTTCAAATTAGTTCCCCTTCCAGATGTGTTTGATTAATGCCGATCTGTCTCCAGCCAGCTTAGATGTGAGAAACTGCTGAGTGGCGAAACTTAGCTAAGGCATAATTGTGATATTTATACTGCCGATATTCATACCTTTGTATTCATCCTTTCTTCATGGCTTGGTACATTAAGCTGCTGCCAAGGAGGTTTTTGTTTGTTTTATCTGTCTACTTTCTTCTTTTACCTGCATCTTGGTCATTCCCAACTTAACTTTTTGTTTTCCCATCAAAACCTTCAAAAGATGCCACTAATCCCATCACAGATTTGCATTGTGAAAGAGTTTGATCCACTCTTCCTCCCCTTTTTCTGTCACTTTCAGCTATTATTTTGCTTCTTTGGCTAATAGTCCTGGATTTTCCTCAAACTACTTGTTGAATGTCTTTATTCTCTGCTTTGGACATTTACCTGTGAAGCAAAACAAAAATGTAACTGAGATTGTTTCTTGCTCTTTTTCTTGGAAATGCCAGTTAGATTTATTTATTCTCTAAAAAGAATTCAGTTTATTGCCAAATCTGCACATATCAATGGGTTTGCTTTTTTTTGTATTATCCTCACATGATTTTTCAGTCCCAGTTTATGGTGATTTACTTTCTTGCTGCTGTATCAGAAATGGTTCTTTTGATTAATTCCTTTTAAGTTTTCTTAGCCTTCTATGTGAGCTAGAGCTCTAAATCCAGATTCCTTTACTTTATGTAATAATTCCACCTACCCATCTGGCTCAAAATGTAATTTATTACAGACCTGTTGCAATCATCTTTTTGCCTCATGTCCTGTTCTCTCCATTTGTTGTCTTGGATGTCTTTCATCTAGACGCCTATCAGTCTACCTTTCAAGCTTCTTACTTCCGATAACCAGTCAGTCCTATCTTAACAGTCTTTTCTTTGTTAATGTGTGAGCTTTTATTGCATTCTTGTTTAGTTATAATACTATCAGATTTTTTTCCATGGTAAATCTGTTGATTGGAAGTAGAATTTGTTCTGAATAGTTTTCATTCCTGTTTCCTTGTTTGTTTCTTTTGTACTCAGATTTCTCATTCTTTACCCTTTCTCTTCTCTGCTGATATCCCTCATATATTTCTAGCCTTAATCCCTCTTTACCTTCTTGCAATTCCTTCCCAGGTAGTTTTTTCTATATCTAGAATTTAAGTATTGTTTTTATGTTGATTATATCCAGTGCTATTTTTTGTCATAGAACGTACTGGAACAGTGTTCCAGCAACTTTCTTTGTCTTAAATACAATAAATTAAATGTATGTTAAGAACTGAATATATAATTTTTTAAATAAAAGATTAACAAGATGTGAGTTCTGGCACATTTTTTCTTACAAAAAAAGCACTGATTATATCTATCCATATTTTATATTTCTACATATTTCTGTTATTTTCTGCCTAATCATCACCATCTGAAACTTAATATTCTAATGTGGAATGTCTAGTTATTCCAGCTTAATCTAACCTTTTCTCCTTTACTCCTTTTTGCATTAGCAATACTTATGTCTCTTACTTTTCTCCTGCATGTTACTATGGATTTCCTGCTCAGATACATGATATGGTTTAATCGAATTATTGACGAAATTATCGGATAATTGTTATGTCCCCTGTTACCACTAGATATCGCTAGGGCCCATTGCCTTAGAAAAGTGAGGAAAATCTTCAGGGACGACTCACACCCTGGTCAGCCCTTCTGTACTCTCCAACCATCCAGCAGGAGATATAGAAGTATAGGCAGCCGCACAAACAGACTGAAGAACAGTTTCTATTCGTGGGCTGTCAGACTCCTGAATGAAAAATATTATAGCAACGTGGTGTCTGCATGTGTGTGTGTGTGTGTGGGGGGTGCACGAAGGGAGGCTCAGCAAATCTCATTGTACACATGTTGTACTATGACAATAAAGGTTTCATTTCATTTCATTTCGATAGTGTAAACCAGTGAATCCTATGGGGGTATAGAGATTTGAACTGACGCTTAATCACTGCGCTATTCTGATTTTGGCATATGTGAGGTTGCCCATTGGAGTGAATGGCAAAGCTCTAATCTCTTGGGTCTTCCTCAACAGCCAGACTATGACGTTTGGATACTCCTCACCGTTGTGAGTACAGTACTGGTGATTGTTATAATCTTCTTCGTCCGCACTCGTTGTCAGCCGGGCAGAAATCAGGTAAGAATGGCTTAGTAGCACTCCATTTGATAATCATATGTTCTCAATCCTTCAGAAAATGCTCCTCTCTCTCTCTGATAATACGATTAATATTTTGCTTGGGTCCTGGTGATCCATAAATGTCATGAGAGTCTTTGTGTTCAGCCATAGAATTTGAACTATAGGTTTTGGACGTCAGATGCATATTTAACAGCGGCGTCAAAATCTCACTAAGCACAAGGACTAAGTATTACATCATTCCAAACCTGTAACAGTACTTTATTTAATATTGTACTTAACCCTCGTATCGTTCCATTTTTGGTGACTCTGAGCAGCAGGTTGTTTTATAAGGATAGGCAGGCTTTTTGCACAGACGGGCACAATTAAATTTTGATCTGACATGTAAAGAGATTTTATGGAAGGATTTCATGGGGATTTTGAAAAAGGAGCTGCACGGTGAGCTTAGCTATTTATTTATGTATATATTTATATACCCTCCGGCGCCCAACAACTCTGTAATATTCATTGTCTGTACAAGGCAAGCTAGATTCTCCTCCTATTCCGGCTCGGCCTAGCTTCCCAGTCCGCAGATCAAAGAGTCGAGTTTTCTTGTCCGCAGCCTCCCAACCGTATCTCCGATACATTGTGGTGCTACAAGCGTTCTCAAGATTCTCCTGAAATTCTCATGACTTTGTATTGGTGGGTTACCATAGCAATGGTCTAGCAGCACACTGTAGGAAGACATGGCTCCCTAAAGAATTTCTTGCATTAAGACCGAAAGATTTGATTGAACTAGGTTGCCACAAACCCTTTTGACTTGGTCATCTATTTAAACTGCAAGGGAATGCTGACTGTTGTGACCCATGTCAGCTGTGCAGGAGGTGAGGCCTTGGAAGATTTCCTCCCTCTATTTTTCTTATCCTTCCTCAGACCAATGTGCAGGAAGCAACCCTACAAGCAATCAACCGGCTGGCCATACGGAGGTATCAAGTCCCCCATCGACATGCCCCAACAGGGGACTCGGTTAGCACCTGCAGTTCTCCTCCCATATGTGCAATCTGCTTGGAAGAATTTTGTGAGGGGCAGGTAAGCATACGTTTCTGGGTTTGAGACTTCTCACGTAGGCTCTCGGATCAAATAAGCAGGCCCTTTCCAGTACGCTGCAGTCTGTGGACGAAGTGATAAGAAACCCCGCTCTTTATGCCTGCATTTTATATTCTAGAGTTCCTTTGTGTACAAGTAGGCTTTGACTTACGACCATGGCTGAGCCCCCAAATTTTTGTTGCTAAGTGAAACATTTAAGTGAATGTTAGCCCCATTTTACGACTTTGCATGTCACAATTGTTAAGTGAATCACTGCAATTGTTATGTTAGTAACCCGGTTGTTAAGGGAATCTGGTTTCCCCATTGACTTGGTTTGTCAGAAGGTTGTAAGAAGAGATCACATGACTCTGTTGCCAGTTGCCAAGTGTCTGAATTTTGATCACATGACCACGGGGCTGCTACAACATTTGTAAGTGTGAAAAACAGTCACTTTTTTCAGTGCCATTGTAAGCTTGAACAATCACTAAATGAACTGTTGTAAGTCAAGGACTACCTGAACAATGTGGAGTGCTCTTGGGTAGATAAGTGGATCTAATTATTATTTTAAACTTTGTTGTGCTCCACTCAGAGTCAAGGTGGGTGGCTGTATAACTTTGAAAAATAAATCTAAAATGCATGGGAACCAGGGATGGTGCAGTGGTTAAAAGCAGCACTGCAGGCTATTTCTGCCAACTGCCAACTGCCATTAGCCATCAAAAGTTCAGCAGTTCGATTCTCACTGGCTCAAGGGTGACTCAGCCTTCCATCCCTCCAAGGTCAGTAAAATGAGGATCCAGATTGTTGGGGGGCAATATG
Source organism: Pareas carinatus (assembly GCA_032468095.1). NCBI lineage: Eukaryota > Metazoa > Chordata > Lepidosauria > Squamata > Pareidae > Pareas > Pareas carinatus. The sequence goes on from JANHFO010000912.1 coordinate 104,272, forward strand.
CTGACTGTGTAAACCGTTTAGAGATTGCTGTTAAGCGGTATATAAGTCTAAATAATAAATAAATAAATGCTAATGCATTTTTCACAGAGTGAAAACAGCATTGCACTGCAAGTTTGTAACATTTTTATCCATAGACTAGATTAAAAACGCACGAAACCTCAAACAAGTAGTGAGGTTGGGGAGACAAGAGACATGTTTTCACATGACTTTGATTCCTAAACCTCATTACTTGTTTGAAGCTCAGAGATTTAACCACATTCCACACACCAGACCAGTGAGATATGCCACATGAAACAGAAGACTGACCTACCCAAACCAAGAAATATTTCTTCCTTTGAATCTAGATCACTGCCTTCCCATCCCATTGCCTTTTCCTACTTTACAGGAACTGCGGATCATCACCTGTTCCCATGAGTTCCATCGACAGTGTGTGGACCCTTGGCTCCAGCAGCACCAAACATGCCCACTATGCATGTTCAACATTGTTGGTAAGAGCGAGAAGAAAAATGGCCAATCTCTGAGAGCAGTAATTAAAATCAGACATGTTGGATCAGTCCTAAGACTATACAGTGTATACAGTTGGCAATCAAATGCCTCCAGGAATTCCACAGACAGATGGTGGGCACAATACTCTCCTTTCACAATTGTTCTCAGACTTTAGAATTCAGAGGCGTTCTACCTAAGAGCATAAAGATTCTGAATTATCCAACAAGAGATCCTTAGCCCAATTGACTCACATGTGTTTTGTTGAATTTAATCTCATCTCATTTCTTGGACTAGAGAGTGTAACTAACTCAGTGGGGCTTCCATTGGAGTCAGTTCGGAGGCTACAGTTGGCGCAGAATTACTGTAGAGTGGTCAGGCTGCTTCTGGGAGAAATATCAAATCTGATTGCTGTATTGATAGCCAGTCAGGTTTGGATCCAATTCAAACTTAGAGTTAGAAACCCTACGTGGTTTGGCAGGAGTCATCCCAGGGACTATATTATGCAAAATATGTATACTATTTGAGCTTCCGAAGAAAGTTCTGTTTAAAATGCCATCTCTGCAAGATCGGAGAAAGCCCATACACTAGAAAGTTTTATGAAAATTTGCAATAGAATAAAAGTATACACATTTGGGAAAAAAATAAGAAGAAAGAATTAAAGTATGAATAAAGTATAAAATGTATATACGTATAAGCAAGGTAGAAACCTATGGCTGCCCCAAAATTGTAGAACGTATTGTTCCCTACAATGACCCCTTCCTGTTTGACAGTCAGGAAAGCAAGAAAACTCTATTTTTTTTTAAAAAAGAAAAGGGCATTCTATATTTAGTTAACGTCTTAACTAAAAGACTGAAAGAGCATCCTTAGTAAATTCCATGAGGCATTTTTTTTTCTGCTGCCAAATAAGCTGTATTAAATGGTCTATGTTCCTGAAGAGTTTGTGGAGGCAGTTCCAAATATATTAGTACCTTTGTATACCATTCCAAAAATCCTGTTTGCCAAGGTGAAGGCAGGATATGACCTCATATCATACACTGTAAGCTGCCCCCTCCAAAGTTGCCTTGGATTCTGGACTAAGGTAATATTGAATAGGCGAATTACTTTAAATTCCTGAGCTTTGTAATTCAGTCATCAGGAAATTGAAACACCCACATTTTGCAATAGCCACATTGTTCTATCCACTTCAACTGCCCAGAGACCCTCCTTGTATGCCAGAGGAAGACGGTATTTCCCAGCAGCATTTAGATTATTTGAAGCCAAGGTACTTTCACATAGCTGCTCTGTGAGCTATGGTGTAAACTTTGGTGTAAACCCTGCTGTAGAAGTTGTAGAGGTTTTAACCTATCCTTAGGAGACTAGTTCAGGTGCCCTATTGTATTTCAAGCCTAGGGCTCCAGGAAGGACTTAACTAGAGGCCAAAATATTGGTAGATTTCTTTGGATTTTGACTAAGCTAACATTTTGAATGGAGATTTTACATTGGTAGAAAGTTTTGAAGAAAACCTGCAATATTATGGATTCCCTTATGGGACATTACTGGCCTTTGGCAGGACCAAACGGTTAAATATTTTTTTAAAAAAAGAGAAGCCTCAGGGTAGAGGTGTGCAATAAATTACTTTTGAGGAATGTATTAGAAAATTGTATATATATCTTCAAACCATCAAAGTACTTAGATCAGTTAACAATCTGTAAATATCAAAAGTATTTTCATTGCTGCAATTTAATATTCTACCATCAGCAGAAAATTGTCTCTGTAGAAAAGATTTGTCCATGTGGTTTAGGGCTGTTCAACCATTGATTACATTGCTGTCAGAAGCCCCTACTAAGGCACCTCCAGGTTGAAAGGATTAGCCAGTGACATTACAGTTGCTCAGAGGATGCCTGAGGGGCTCCTTGCATGTTCTTGATATTTACCCACAAAGTGGTATCTATTTATCTACTTGCATTTGCATGCTTAGGAACTGCTAGGTTAGCAGGAGCTGGGACAAGCTGGCGGGAGCTCATTCCATCACACTGCTCACGCTCTTAGGTTTCAAGCTGCTATTGACCTCTCAAGTTTTCTGACTCAGTGTTCTAACCACATGCGCCACTGCAGCCATTTAAGCATTGACTTATATCTTGCTATATTGCAACTTTTATTGGGAGGTCTTATAAATTATGTGGAGGAGCCCCTACATAAGACAATCCTTGAATATCCTGGTGAATTTTATGTTCAATAACTCGTATTGGATAAAGATCCTAAATCAATATACACTGTAGTTAAATTTGCATCATTAGCATGCAAAACATGGACACAATTAATTGAGTTGTAGTTTAGGGTGAGAGTAGCTTATTTTTACTCTTGCACAATAATTCAATTCAATTTTTATTGTATTGCTGGTTTCTTATTTTGTTCCGATTTGAAATTGTAAATAAAATTTTATTTGATCTGATATTGAAGAGGTAAAAAAAATTACAATAGGGTTAGTTGTCTTTATTCAGTACATATTAGTACCTCTGATTCACAGGCTGTATCCTGACTGCAGTGAAAAGAAATTACACATGTAAATTTATCTATAAAATTACTGTAGACTGATCTTCCTGAGCATTATATTTAAAAATTGTGAATTATTTCTATGAAGTGGACCCTCTAAATGGGTTGTGTTATCTAGAATATTTACTTCAATGCTGTTTCAATGGCTATGGTGCATTTTTCTCAAACTGCATACTTCTTCTTTAAATATTAATCAACATTTAGATTTTTAATTTTAATTTTCTAGTATAAAGAATTCTCTGTCTTATCCTCACCCTCTGCGATTTTTACCTGCACAAACTCAATCTTTCTGAAAGTGGTAAATCGCAAGAAAGGACTTTTAAATAGATAAACAACAACTGTTATTTTCTTACCAGCTCTCTCTTGTGGGTCAGAAATAATTCTGCCTTTTAGCTGTACTTGGGCGGTAGATGTTTGCCCATTTGGATGGGGGAGGGAATAATTATTCTTCCTTTGTCTTGATTTCAAACCCATAGTCAACTGAAGAAAAGCCAAAAGAGTTTTCCACTTGCCAATTAAACATTAAAGTAACCAAAGATGGTGGAAGATTGAGACTGCACATTTAGCACCTTTCCATTCCAAATGGAAAGTCAGTTTAACATAGGATTGAGCCTCTTTTCCAATTGTTAGATACAAGATAAGCGTAGTAGCAAAAGTAGGCCTTCTCTTGTTTCACCATCTGGATTATTTGTTTTGATTTTGAATTCTTCAGGAATGCATAGATAAGACAGAAAAGGGTCAGGATAAACCTAGATTGGGCCTCTCCAGATTTTTCTTTCTCTTTTCTAAAACTGTTTCTTTTTTTAAAAAAAGGAAACAGCCATCCAACAAGAGGCTGAGAAACTAGTAAAATTAACTGCTCCCAATTTGATGGAGCAGTTGTGTTCTTTGCTAATTTGTCTGCTTCTGTTTTATCAGGTAAAGTGATTTATTCAGACATTGCTGCAGATTAACTGTGTTGTGGCATTTCCTGACAGGTCTGGGAGAGACCCTCTGGCTGAAATTGTGAGAGGCGTTGCACATCAGTGCAAGAACCATATTAAAACTGATGACCTAACAGTCTGACTCAGTATAAACTTTCATTTGTTTGTGTTACTATAGTGTTGAGTTGATGCTGGAGGCTCCCATACACTCTGCAGTCAAATTGTTACAGTAGTTAGTTCATAAAGAAACAAATCGGATGAAGAGATTCTGGCTGCCCAAGTCAAAGATGTTGGCCATTACCAAAACCCAGTGAGATCTTGCATCCTACTTCTGGGTGTTGATACATTTCAAACTCATTTAGATAAAATAGATGGTTGGTAGTCCTAGAGAAGGAGGTTTTTTTAAAATTATCATACTGTGTGATCCGGATTCACAAGGGCTTAAGTCTTTACTCAATTTTCTTTTCCAGATCGGATTCCTCCTAGTTTACCTAGGCATTCTCGCGAGGACCGACACAGTTCTGGATCTAGACAGAGGCCTCATTTATTCCCGCAACGACCAGGGCGTGCCTTGTACCACTTGTCACGAACTATCCCTCAAATGCCCCCCAGGAACTGCTCTTCAGGGGGCTCCCGGGGCCACCCTTTCTTCCACTCTCCTGAACTCTCCCAGTTGGATTTTGGAACTATGCATTACTTGCCCTATAGGCCAATTGGCTTTGAGCCTTGGTGTGGCCACCCAGCTCCTCTCAGCAGAAGCCTGTTACTTTCTCAGCATCACCTGGAGTCACCCGTGTGTGAGCCAGCCCTGCCCTCTCATAGGCTGTGTCTGCTTCAACATCAGCCATCTTGCCAAGGTCTCAGGGCTCCCCTTGCACCTCAGATAAATCATGCTGCTCCTTTGCATCGAGGAGTTCGCCATGGGAGGCATCACCACCACCACAGCAGTGGTTCTGGGGAGAGTTATCTAACAGAACCCAGTGGATACCTTCCTGATGGCCCTGGTAGTGACTCCAGTTCAGGCCCTTGCCATGGGAGCTCCAGTGACTCCATGTTGAACTGCACTGACATCAGTCTTCAGGCTATCCATGGCAGTTGCTCCACTTTTCATAGCTCCCTGAGCAGTGATTATGAGCCGTTCACCTTCTGTGGCTCAGAGAATTTGACCACAGAAAACAAGCAAGATTCTTCTTCATCTGGGAGGGATTCACAGCTTCAGTCAGTAGATTCAAGGGTAACAAGTAGATCACAACTAGCCAGTAATCATGTCCACTATCATCACCATCACCACAGGCATCACCATTATGGGCAGAAGCCTTCCAGCTGTCCAAATGGCAGGCCAAACCAAGAGTCCAATCCACGCAAGATGAAATATTCCAGGACAAAGGTGGGATCTCAAAACATCTCAGCACAAAAAAGGACAGAGAAAATGCAAACGTCAGATCTTTCTAGGCAAGGACATGCTGAACTGTATTTGGCAGATGAGTCTGACATTAGCAGGACAGCCAGTAGTCAAGCTGGGACTATTGGACCGTGGGGTAGTCAGAAGCACCATATGCAAATCCATCCGGGTAGGAGGAGATGGAAGTGTTCTCTTGAGACTTCCCCTGAGGACTCCGGCACAACCCTGGAATGCAGAATTGCTAGCCATCCAGGTGGTTCTTCTAGAAACCAGGGTTCCCCAGAAATTCAACCTCTTTTAGTAGGTGGTCCCCCTGTGCATAATTTTGCAGCTTTGCCGGAGGTATCAAAATGCCTAACTCCGTGTTTTACCATGGAGACCCGGGAAGAGAGGGACCCGCTGGAACAATTAGATTGTAAACACACATTTCCAGAAGACTGTTCAGACATGGATGCTGCAGGAAGCAACACAAGCTCTTACCTCAATAATCGAGTTCTGCAAAACTTTCAGGGTAAGTTTGAACCTTTAAAATCTCATATATTTCCCAGGGTCGTTTCACCTCACTTTTCCATCTGCAGTATATAGACACAGTACTTTTAAAAACCTTGTAACAGCTGTCTTTAAAATGTACGCCAAGCTTCCCCCACAGAATTCTTAGAATAGAAGTTAGTTTGTTAGTGAGTTTAATACAATCTTGGCTTTAGACCAGAGGAATTCTGGGAGTTGAAGTCCACCCGCCTTAAAGTTATCAAGATTGGGAAACCCTGGTCTAAATGATTTACAAATGATTTAGCTTCCAACTCAATTATGCTGTTTCTTCTGAAACTTCACCTCTGCTGTGAACTTACTGTTTGTATAAAATGTATCTGGTACACATTTTTGTATTAAGTGGCTTGCAAGAGAGGTGGTCCTTGACTTACAACAGAACCAATGGCCATTCACGGTCACAATACCTCAGAACTTCCAGCCATTGTAAAATGTTGCATTGCCCCTCTTCCCTGTCACATGACTGCATTTGGGGCATTTCGCAGCCTGTTTGCATTCATGACCTGATGCCAAGGGCCCTGGAATCACGTGATTGCTATCTGCAATCTCCTCTGCCAGTTTCCCCAGAACACCAATGGGAAGCTGGGAGGGGACATGGATTTGAGGTATGCTCCCCCACCATGAATTCCCCTCCTCTCTGTGCACTGGAGGAATGGACTTCAAATCTGGCGAAAAGACGTATTCTGAGAAGCTCAGAACGCTGCCGTTTGATACCGTTTTAGTGAACACCGTCGTCTACAACCCTCCGGAGGGGAAGCATGCTAGTGAACAGCAGCGTTCTGAGCCTTTCAGAGCATTGTTTGCTAGCGCTTTAGTGGACACTATTGTCTCTGGCCCTCTGGAGGGAAAGATGTTAGTGCACACCAGCATTCTGAGTCTTCCAGAGCAATAATATTTGCTAGTGTTTTTGCCAGACTTGAAGCTATTCCTTCAATGTACTGAGAGGTTTCCCCACCGCATCAGGCTCCGATTAACCCTCGTAGTCGCTTAAATACCGCAGCTGAGAGGGCTGGGATTGGAGCCACTAAACAAAATGGTCACGTGGCATATTGCTTTATGACTGTCTCACTCAATGATCGAGATTCCGGGCCCAGTTGTGGTCGTAAGTGGAGGACTACCTGTAGAGTATAAATACGTAGCAAAGAAGAAAACATCATATATCAAGTACACAATATAAATTTAAATATCAACATTTCATAGGTCTAACTATCTGTCAAAACCCATGACAAAAGTGGTAATTAGAGATATTCAGAAGCAAGGGGTTTGTGAAAGCACATTTAATTAATACTGAGTATAATTTACTACTGTCTCAAAAACGGGTGGATAGATTTGAAATTGAATCACTAGGAATGGCCCTAAAACTTGGAAACTGTGACAAACCTTATGGCTATTTACTATTCAACTTACCTCTGATAATGGTGACAGCTTCCCAATCGAAAAGAAAAGGAGTAACCTTAATATTTGCAGGTTTCAAAAAGATTAAGACTTTTTATTGTGCCTGAAAATGGATTGAGATATGCCATAAATGCATTCTCTTTGTTTAATGTTCTATGAAATGGGAACAGTCTTAATGTTACTGTAATGCCGTGTCTTCAGTGTCCATTTTATCTGTTTTGCAACTTTGTAAGAGCAAATCTAATGAAGGTGTAATCTCACTTAAAGGTCTTATTTAAGTCTCAGTATCAATTTAGGTTACAGTTGATCAACATAAAAAGAGATCTATTTTCTCAATTGCTTGTTCTTTTTTAATTACAGGATCTACAGCAGATATCCCCAATGTATATGAACATTCAGTTTGATGTGAGGTGAACTTCACTCTGTCAGACAGCCTAAGAGAAGAGACCAGAAACTCTGCGAGAATGGGCTTTCTCACAAACTCTTCGTGCCTCTTTTGTTGGCGATGCAGTACTTAAAATCTTCCTACATTTTCTGTCCAGACAATTCAACCCACAAGTGGTCACCCGCCTGTCAGAACTATAAGCTGCCAATGTCACTTGCATTGTTTTTGGAAGCTGCCATCTTGAAGACTTTTTCATTTGTTGCAATGGAGGATCCTTACTGTTTGTTCCTTAAAGAGAGTGGAGTGAAATCCTGTAAAATTTCCAGGGGAAAAAAAGAACCACCACAAGGTTCACCTACATTTGTTTTTTGAATGCAGGAACAAACCTTCACTTTCATCTCATTCCAAGAGCATATATGATATGCAGACTGAAATTGGACAGAGAAATCATTCCGTTCTACTGCTAATTTTTTTTCATATTCTGATGTGTCTATAAGTCTTGGTTCAAGATGAATGTAGTTTGCAAGGTCCAAACTCTCTTCCCCATCCTAGCTAAGGGAGTATTGGAGTTCATTCTGATTCTGTCTCATAGGGATGTTGTTACTGCTAGATTTGCCAAGAAATCTAGAAGGTGCATATCTCCTTCCCTTCTGAATACTGTCTGCTGCATCAGATAATAGCATGGGAGAATTCAAAATCTGCTTCATATGAATTACAGTTATTGTGCCTGATCCTTGAGGAGCAAAAAAAAACCTAATAGCACTAGCTAATGGTTATTTTATGTCAGATCATTTAGAAAACTGAGCTGAAACATGGTAGATAGGAATATTTCAGGATACCATAAGCTAATATCATCTGTTAACTACAAAACCCCAGTTCTCTACACACCTTTCAGTCCTAGATTGGTACTGATATGGAGGGGGGAGTGTTTTCAGAGGCTGGATTTGGACCAAGCATCTCTGTGCCTAGCTCCTTAAAATAAAAATAAAATAAACTACCCAAGCCCCAAAAGGGATGCCCAGACATTTCCTGGTGTCTTGGCCGTGATAGGCCCAAGATTACAGTTTCTTTTTTCTCAGAGTAGCTCTGATCAAAGATTTAAACCCTTCTCTTTCATCTTCACACCCAGCACTCTGCTACTTCACAGCATATCCCACAATATTATTTTCTCTTGTTTCTCCTTACTCCTCCTCCTCACTATCCCATCGTGAATAGGCAGCAGTTCCAATCTGAAGACAGTCATGCTGCACTTTACATGTGGAAGACAGCTGAAGCTTGTGGAATTAGAGTTAATATTTTCAGGTATCTTTTTTTCCTCTTTGCTCTGAGTAAATACAGACAAGCTGTTTAGTAACTGGTATGCATGAAACATCTCATCCTGAGGCATAATTGAATAACAGCTTCTTGTTATGCATGCTGTGATAAGTTGCTACTTGGTAAATGTGCCTGTAGTCAAACATCAAGCTTTGGGATACTAATATAGTACTGTTGTGAATGTGGCAAAATAGAGGTGTAGCTATGGATATTTTTCTTAGTTAAAACACTCTGACATTTTAGGTATAGATCAATCTACATCCATACACTGACTTAAATCTGACTGAGGATAATCACCATGCTTACCAAATTAATTGTCCTGAATTCTCTGGGGAGAAAGTGTATAAATGGAATTGGCCCAAAGAGTAATATAAATCTTTACTTTAGAGGTACTCAGAATCTCACTGAATATATAAGACTATTAACTCCTGGAGCATTGCAAAGACATTCACCCCCTGGGTAATATTTTGAATGGGACATAAAATGAAAAATCTCATTCCTTTCTAAAGAACACTTTTTGAGAAGTGAGCAAGGAAACCAAGAGATGTGTAGTTAGTACTGTCATTTTCCTCATAATGCATTGCAACTAATGAAAGAGGACCAAATTGGGCAGAGAAATATCTTTAAAATGTTATAAAGTTAATGGAAATGCAAGATATATATTTGAAATTTATTATTTTTATTCATTTCGTATTTGATAAAATAATGTAAGGAGAGAGAGCGTGTTTGGCATGCAAAAGGTAGCAAATTTAAACCAGAGCATTTCCAGGATGAACTGGGTAAGGTCCCTCATCTGTAGTGCTTTCCAAGATTTAAATCAGATTTATTGAACTACCTAGGCTTGATAATATGATAGTGTGTCTGGAACAGACAGATCAGTGATAAGCTTTTCTTAATGCAGGTTAAAAAGGAAAAATCACAGAAATTGCTGGTGGGTGATTTGTACATTCTTTGATGAGTGATCATCCAAAAATTGGATGTGAACTTATGGACATATTCACAGATAAAGATGATTCATGGCATGTAGGTGTTAGAAAAGTGTAAATGCAAGTAAACAACATATTTAATCAAGTTTATGCAAAATAGGTGGTTCAGTCCTAAAATGTATTAAAAAGCGCCACAGGTAAGAAAGCATTGTATCATAGAATAAAGACTTATGTTGCTTTGGAAGAGATTTATGTTCCCCTTGGGTACAGAACAGGAACAGAGAAACCAGATCTTTTCATAAAGGGGTGTCCCAACTCATAGTTTATGTTCTAAGGAGCTACCACTGCCATATTGGTGAGATTCAATCAGATGATTTCTACCATAATGTACAACAGGAAGAGCACCCTACATTCACAGTGATACTCCTCAGCGTCCCCCCTTCAAAATAAATCCAGGAAAATTACACAGAGAAAAAATTCCCTGTCCCATTATTTCATTCTCACTGGTTTTAAAACATGGACCCAACCCCTCTCTCACACTTCAAAGCTACATGTTTGGGGGAAAGTACTAGTCTTTTCAGGTCAACACATAATTTCTTGTATGCTGGGAGTACCTCAAATGGAGCAATTTAGTGGCAATTATAAGAGTGAGTAGAAAAACTGGAATTGACTTTGATGTATTTTTAGATTTAAGCACTGGAAAATGTTGCAGGAGCAAAAATAGCTCTCATTTAGATGTTCCAAAATCTGTCAGAAAACATCTGAGGACTAGGCACCAGTTTGGCTGTAGTTCTGTTTCAGTTGGAGTCAAAGCACAAGCCATAGAAAGGATGAAAAGACTTGCTTCACAGGGAAACAGTGAGTCAGTGAGAACACGTTGAATGGCTCTTTTCCTTTCTGCACCTTTTCCTTCAAACCTCTTCAGCTGCAGTTGTTCTGCTCCTTCCTCCTGGCAACCTCAGACCCTTTGAAATGTGAATAAGGAATTTATTTTTATACTTTTTAATTAATTTTTTTGAATCTACTTTTCAGGCACTTGGGTACTTTTATAAACCAAAAGGGAAAAAAATTATGTTTATGTACATACATATGCAAAACCAAATATTTATGTCTAAGAGAGAGATTGTTTGAATATGGGGACATGCTCAAACCTATTTATTTTGCTAATATATTTATCCACGTGTAAAGCTGTTCATGTGGCTATTTTTTTTTCTGTATAAAATCATGGGTGCCTATGTTCAAGAGATGCCTCTTTCTGTTTATTTGTCAGAAATAAATTTTTTTAAAATATCTATATGTTGGCTTGTAAAGTATGTGAGAAATAACACTGAAATCTTGGTATGTCTTGGATTGGTTTCCTTTAGTACATATTAGATTGTACAGGGACAGTCCTAGCTTATGATGGCCTCTTGAAAAGCAACTTCATGATAGTAGGTGCCTGCAGCAAAACAGCATAATCCATGAGGCTGTCCCTTTCATGGCATTGGGGTATATATATAGAAGACATTTCCCGTTCCCATGGTATGGTCAAAATTAGTTGATAACCCTGATCTTCTACCTGAACCAGGATCTTATTTTGTTTCTTCTTCACCGTGATTATGTGGGAATGCACTGGTGATCAAAGCTTGGAGACTGGCAAGATCCAATGGGGGAAATTATAGAGCCATTGAATATTAAAGCTATGGTAATCCAGATTTTTGCTCAGTGCTGGAATCTAAATTTATCCCTTTTTTAAAAATAAAAGCTCAAGAAAGGATATCATTAAAAAAAGCATAACAAGTAAAGCCTTAAAACTCATTGGTGAAAATATGGACATCAGTCCTCTTTATTACACTTATAAAGGGACTTAGGATAAATCATTCCTGCAGAGCAAAAACAGGAAATGTGTTCAAAAAAGAGGACAAATAGCATGAGCATATTCTATAGTGGTATAGATTAAATGAATTATCTGGACCTTCTAAATCAGGATTCAGGCTTGGACATGAAAAAAGAGATAGTTTAATCTTGTTAGCAGATTATCTTCATTGATATCACTTCTCTTAGTCCTTTTAGACCAATAGCATCGATTATTATATCCTGGATTGATTCTCAAGAATTTGGGATTGAGGACAGTATTTTGGAATGGCTTCTTTCTTGGGGTTCCAGGTGGTTGTGGTGGCTCAGTGGCTGTTGCCTTCAAGTGTGCGCCACGGGTTGGTTCTTTCCCCTCTACTTTTTAAAAACTATCTGAAACAGCTGGGTGAGTTTATCCATCAGTTCAGGATTTCTATGGAGACTTTCAGTCATCCAGGTCATGGTGGTCTCAAATGTGCTTTTTCAAAAGGGAACTGGGCTTTCTTTGTTCTTCCTTGAAGATGTTTCACTTCTCATCCAAGAAGCTTCATTGGATCATCTTGGATTAGACATGCAAGCTTCAAGGAAAAACAAAGTCCAGTTGCCTTTTGAAAAAGCAC
>JANHFO010000912.1:130112-141397 GCA_032468095.1 Pareas carinatus
ACTGTTATTATTGACATGTTTTTTTTTGTTAAGAGAAGCCTAGTCATATAAAGGAAATTTTGATATAAAATATAAATGATCATATTTGATAATTGTAAATTCTACCTATTGTAAGTTATAATTCTGTATGTTCTTGACCAATAAAAACTTTTTCTATTAAATAAAAAATAAAAAAAATAAAAAAAGAGCTAAAGATTTGCTTTATAAAGTTTTGAATACAAAGAGAGACATCTAGTGGCCAGAGTGGAGAATAGATTTGGGGCATTTAAAAGGAATGGGATGATACTTGACCTTGCACCTGTGGAATGTTGATGAAAGAGAAGAATATAATATAAATATTTGGAATCTACAGTAAGGAAGAAGGGAATGTTTATAAAAAATGTTACTCAAAATTTGTAGAGCAATAAGGAAAGATCTTTTTATCCCACTTACTCTTGAAATGGGGAAATTTGTGCCAACAGTGACACAAAAAGAAACAAATTAGTGAACAAAATCTATTCAAGATATCATATCAACATTGCAACAGTCAATGAAAAAGTTAATGGAAAAGCTGAATCAATCTATTAATGAATCTATTGATAAACAGATTGAGCGCAGAAATGCAAACTTTGAAAAGATAAATAAAAAATACAAGATCTGACAGATAAAATGGAAGAACAGCAAAAATTGATTGGCAAAAATGAACAGGGGATTGATTACGTGGAAGAAAAAATAAATGAAAAGAACTTAAAGATTTGAAAGAAGAAAGAAAGAACCCAGGGAAAATTTCTCCCCAGCAAAGGATCCAAAAAATAAGACTTAAATTACAGACAACTGAACTTCAATTAAAGGGAACAATCTTAAATAATAACAACAAGAGTTTCTGGAAGTAAGGTGAAGAAGCAGTAAAGATGGAGGGGGAAAAAAGAAGATGCAAACAAGGCATATGATGGACAGAATTTTATTCAAAAAAGTATTGGTTAAAAGATATTAAATGAAATATGATTATAGGCAAAATGGATATTATGTGAAGTATGAATCAATCAAAATTGTGATAAAAATTACAAACAATATGTGAAACTGGAATTTATTAGAATGCAATGTTATTAAAAATAAACTTAAGTAATAATAATAGCATATTTTATCTTTACAAAGGTTTCTATTTGTACTGATGGTACAAATGTTATAAATAATGTATGAATTCAAGGGGAAAAATCTTTAGAACTTAAATGAAATATTACAAAAGTTAGAATTGACCTAAATGATAAAAGATAGAATTGTTGCTGAAGTAAGAATATAACATAATTAATATTTAATCGGAATGAAATATTAAGTGAATGATTACTTTTTTCTCTTCTGAAAATTTGTGAATGTTTTTTACAATTGAAACATAGAAGAAATAAAGTGAATGTTATATAATGGTATAAACAGTAGACAGAATTAATTAGAACTGTTGTAATTGAATTTAAATGAAGTATGACTAAAGTTAAATTTAGGCAGTAACGAAAGGCATGAGTAAACGTAAAGTGATGGCATAAATGTTATGTATAATGTAGAAAAAGAGAAAGAAAAACCTTTTTAAACAGACAGAAGAATGTGGAAATTTAAAGGATGATTAGGCGGTATATTGAAACTTTTAATGTGGAAATTTAAGTTAGTAACTGTGATTGCTACTACTCTAGTTGCTGAGGGAACACTGTTGTTTTTGACATTTTTTACATAAATAATTGAAAAATGGAAGAATATGGAAACTAAATTGATGAATAAGATGTATATTCAGATTTTTATTGTTGAAATTCAAATTAGATAATGTGATTGTCTTTATTTCTATTATGTACATTTCCACCCCGGGCCACCCCAACGATGCCGTGAAAGTGATGACCCAGTGTCTGGAAGCTGTGCGAATCTGAATGGGGAAGAACAGACTCAAGCTCAACACCTCCAAGACTGAGTGGCTGTGGTTACCGGCGTCCCAATATGGCCAGCTTGAACCACCGCTGGCCATTGGGGGTGAAACATTGGCCCCTATGGAAAGGGCACACAACTTGGAGGTCCTCCTGGATGTGCGGCTGTCTATGGAACACCATGTGGCAGCCATCGCCAGGGGGGCCTTCTACCAGGTTCGCCTGGTCCGACAGTTGCACCCCTTTCTTGATTGGGACTGCCTACGAACAGTCACTCACGCTCTCGTCACTTCCCGTCTGGACTATTGCAATGGTCTCTACATAGGGCTCTCCTTGAAATGCACCTGAAGACTCCAGCTAGTTCAGAATGCAGCCGTGCAGGGGATTTTTGGAGTGAGTATCTTGTGACCTAAGATACTTCTGCGCAAGACTCACAATCCATTTCCCCTTTCTTTTCTATTCTCCTTACTGCCAAGACTCCCTGTGCTGTCCTCCTGCCAAGACTAATTGCCAAGATGTAGCCTATTATTTAGAATAGAGCTTTTCTATCTTATTTTATTTTAAATAAACGTGTATCATTTAGAACTATTTTCTCAGTTTCATTTTATCAGTATGCTAACAGAGACCAGGCTATAATTCATCAATCAAACCCTCAGGGGCTTTTGGAATTAATCTCAACCCCAACACGGAGTACATGCAGATGGTACAAACAACAGGCAAAGGCATGAAAGACAGGCCGCTGCTAATTAGCCGGGAAGAGTTTAACCCAGGGTATACTTTGTATTGTTTTGACTTGAGTCCTGATCAGGGTTGCTCTGAGCACTATTCTTTGATCAGGAACGGTAACCTCAGAGCCGAAATTAGATTTGCACAACCCCTCCCTAATACCGTCAACATGATTCTCTATGCCATCTTTGAAAACCTTATTGAAATAGGCCACACAAGGAATGTGCTTTTTGATAATATGTGAGTATGGACACACTGCAGCTCCTCCACTTGTTCTCGGGAAATACGGCTTTTCTAGGGGTCTACCCTTGCGACCAGCTGCCCCAGAGACAAATCTCCAAAAGGCCTTTGGGGTTAATTGTAAATACTCACCCTCATACTCTGCCTGGTGAACACTGGCCGGCCCTCTACTTTCCATCTCCCAGATACAGTGACTTTTTTTATTCTTATGGAAGACCGCCAGATAACCCTGACTTTCCTGGATCCATAGTGATGTTTTTAGAGGAGCAAGCTGAGAAGTACACATTTCACCAACAACAACTGCAACACCCCAAAGCTGTGACCTGCGGTCAACACTGTGCATTTTTTCTACTGAACCGTGCTAAAGGAGTGGACTATGAAAACATTTTAAAGATGTACACCAATGCTGATACTAAAAATGATCAAATGGTAAAGCTGGTTGTAAAAACTATAAAGGCGAGGAGGGTGTTTGGAAACTATAATCGTTACCAGTGCATGCAGACATGCATGCCTTACTGTAAAATAAAGAAAAAGACTTAAACGTTTTTAATTGTTTCACTGTGTTTTTATTCATTTTACAAATCAAGTCAGTCACTGATCCTGAGCCTGCTTCTAGCACTTAAAGGCCAAGGGCTAGAGGGAACACCAGGAAACAGAGGTTTCTGACCCTCACTTTTTAGTATACACTGTATCTATTTATGCCAAATGAATGAATTTAAACTAAATCTTCTCTTCTTCCTTTCTTTTACCTTAAACTTTTTAAAAACTGCTTATTTTCAGATATCAGAAGCATCTGGTTAAGAAAACTTAAGAAGTTTTTAACCAGATATTTTTCTTTGAAATGAAGAGCATTGCTCATTTAAAATATTGTAGTCTACTTAGGCAGACACTAATCTCACTGAAGATTTATTGCCTTTTAGCTAATATTTTAGAGTTAATCTGATATTCAGTAAAATTCTTAAATCTGAAAGACTCTTAAAGCAAAATAATCCAGTTACTTTAGTATAATCGGTAAAGTTCCTAAGATAATTTTCTTATCTTCTGATAAAAGAATGTACTAATATTTGTGAAATTAGCTCACTGTTTTTGAGTCGATGCAACTCTGATTTGGTTTGTGCAATAAAAAAGCATTAGATATTTTCAGCATGAGATAAACTATACTTGTTTTTGTTCTTTATCTTAAATTCTATAAAAGTAAAGGGAGGCAGAACCATTTAATCTGTTCTGCCTCCCTGCGGCGAGGTGTGGTGATAGAGAAGTCCAACTGAAGGAGACAATGGTCTGACCATGACAGGGGCTCCACGACTATCTCCCCTAATTGGTTATCCAACCACTGTCCAGATGCAAAAACCAGATCCAGCGCTTGTCCCCCCGAGTGCGTGGGTCCTTGAGTTAATTGGGTCAGGTCAATGGCTGTCATAGTGGCCATGAACTCCCGAGCCACTTCAGATGTCTCACCCGCAGATGGCAGGTTGAAGTCTCCCATAACGAAAAGTTTAGGAGTCTCAACCGCCACCTCGGCGATGACATTGAGTAGCTCAGGCAGGGCTGCTGTCACATGGCAGTGAGCCAGGTACATGATTAGCACACCCCTCTGCCTCCCAGGACCCCACTTCACTAAGAGGGACTCACAACCGGTCACCTGAGGAACAGTGATCTCCCTAGGTATACCTCCTTAATTAAGATCGCAACAGCGCCTCCCTTCCCCTGGGCCCGTGGTTGATGAAAAGCGTGAAAACCTGGTGGGTACATTTCTACGAGGGGGACCCCCCCTCCTGGCCCAACCAGGTCTCCGTAATTTCCACCAGGTCTGCTCCCCCCTCCTGAACCAACTCGCAAATGAGGGGGGCTTTGTTTACCACGGACCTGGCATTACAAAGCATCAACCGAAGGCCCTGGGCCTGGTAGCCTGTACCACGCAGATCACAGGAAGAGCTATAAGGGTCGGCACACACCACTGTTTGCATGTAGCATGGGCGCGTGCCCCTTACATGATTTGGCCCCCTGCTCCCGCCATATCTGCCCCTCCCACACACAACAGTGATGTTTGCTACCTCACCCTCTTGCTGTTCCCCCCCTCCATCCTCCAGTGCTCTCGTGCCGTGCCCATGCCTACTTGAAGGCCCCTTACACCCTCCAACTCTCCTTAAAATCCGCCCACCCCTTAAAACCCTTGTTAAAAAAAACCTTAAAAATTCTTCAATTTATATTTAGTCTTGGCTTTCGCCGTGTGCCACCTCTCGGGTTACATAGCAAGAAGAACTGATGGCAGGTAGACCACGGCAGTCATAGAGTGGATCCCACTTGATTAAAAACTGTCCACGAAAGAGACCAACATCAGCAAGTATTGCGAGCCCAGTTGGCAAAAGAAAGCTCAGGACCATATTGGCTGGAAAACAGAAGAGGCCTTCATCTTGCAGTGGATAGACAATGGCTAAAATGTTGGTGATATGTGTCCCACGCTAATGTTGCAGAATCCAACCTGGGTCGGTCACTGGGACCGGAGGTTTTGTCTTTTAAGCTTTCAGATTTGTGCTGGTGCCCATGCTCAGGGAACGTCTCTCTGGCAAAATGAACCATCCCTAACCTGGTCCTTCAGGTTCTTCAATGATGTACTCGTGACCACTATAACTGAGTTCATCCACACATTTATTTTACTTAGTATTTAGGGGGGTTTAATTGTGACTGTAAGCTGCCTTAGAACACATGACATCAGAAGGCCTACTTTGCTGCAGAAATTGGTTATAAAAGGGAAACAAATAATGTTAAGTCTTGTTAATACTGTCAGGCATGTGGTAGTAGTTTGACAGGTCCAAATTAAGTCCTAGATTTTCTTCTCTTGAGCGGCCTAGCCTTTCTCATCTCCTTTCAAATTTGCTGGCACTCCTTTGAATGCTGAATTTCAGAGACATGATTCATCTTGTCTGATGGCTCTTGCTTTGTTGTCAAAATAATGTGCATGTTGTCCTCTTTTTTTATTAATGCAATCTTTGTATTGAGGATATGAGCACTCCCCCTTTTGACAGCAGTAATACTAAATCCATAGCAGGCCACATTTGGGATTAAAATGTGTGTCCCCCCCCCACTCTGAACTTTGAATAGGAGTGAGGTAAAGAAGTGTCACACTTTAAATGCACCTCCTCTGCCTATGCATTTGGAAATAGCACTGACCTATTTTAAGTGCAATGTTGAACCACAGGCATTTCTGCTTAGCCTAGTAATAATATTTGCAGCTTAACTCTTAAGCATTTTCAAGTTGCTGCCTTAGGATCTGGACACTGTCCCTCTGAACACATGCAAACTGTTTTCTCTTCTACTGTGGCAAGCCTTGACGCATAGTTAAGGAGTTGTGGGAAGGGGAAAGCAGTCCAATCTTTTAAAATGGTTGTACCAAGTAGAGAACCAACTATCCCACTGTTTAGCAGATAAAAAATTCATATAACTCTTTAATTTGATTTAATTTAGTTTTAAAATTTGTATACTGCCCTTCTCCTGAAGGACTCAGGGCGGTGAACAGCCATTAAAACATACAGAAATACAAAAAACCAACATTAAAATCCATTAAAATAATTGTTTCCAGTTTAGAAGGAAATGAAAAAAGAGACATGCTTGTTGTGTGTGTGTGTGTGTCAAAACAGTCAAGATGGCAACTACCCAATGGAAGCCATACTTCCTTTTAATGTGTGCCATTGTGTGGTATGTTAAAAGGAGTCGGGCTTTAATTATTGGCTTGTGGCTGCCACATTGAGGGTTTTATTTTACCATCCTTCTGCTCCATGGACATCCTTGAAATATTAGACTTCTGTGCCAGACAGCTCTTAAAGATGGCTTGGGTCAGATTCTTCGTGGATCCTGTCGGCCTGAAGCCTGTGCTTTGAATTTGCCAATGCTGGTTGAAGCGGGGGGAAGTAGAGCAGCACTGCTATGCTATACGATGGTTGAAATTTATTTACATTCTTCTTCTCTGATAAGGGTTCTCCAAACACTTACAATTAGTATTGATTTAGTTTCATTTCCTCTCTGGCGCCTGATGTTAGAAGTTTCTAAACAATTGAAAAAAGTTTATAACAATGAAGGGAAGAGTCAGAGTCAGCTTCATTGTTTCTCTTGTTCCTTGTTACCTCCCTAATAAATCAATGAAACGATGATTCATTTCAAGAGTTTCTTTGAAGGGAAGAATGTCGGGACAATTGACAGTTTGTTTGTTTGTTATTTCCTGCCTTTATTATTTTTACAAATGACTCAAGGCGGAAAAATATCAAACTCACCTTCCTCCTACTATTTCCCCAACAACAGCAGTCCTGCGAGGCGAGTTGGGCTGAGGGAGAATGACTGGCCCAAAGCCACCAGTTGGCTTTCATGGCTAAAGAGGGACTAGAACTTACGGTCTCCTGGTTCCTAGCCTTAATATATAGGAATATATAACAGTAAAGGTGTCCCCCCCGCACATGCATGCTAGTGGTAGCCGACTCTAGGGGCAGTGCTCATCTAAACTGAAGAGCCAGCGCTGTCTGAAGACATTCTCATGGTCATGTGACCAACATGACTAGACGCCAGAGGTGCACCGAGTGCTGTTACCTTTCTACTGAGGTGGTCCCTAATTTTCTACACGGTGCTAGGGATTTGAACTGCCGAACTGCTGTCCTTCCGATCGACAAGCTCAGCGTCTTATCCATTGAGCCACTGGCCTAGGGAGAAAAGTTGACAGTGGCAACACTGGAGATGCCAGCTGATCCTATTTATGCCTGCTTATCCTTGGTATTCCCTGTTGTCAAGTGAGGGAAGAATGACTATCATTCTTCAGGCATCTCTAGAGCAGGGGTCCCCAACCCCCAGGGGCCGTAGCCCACGACCAGGCTTTCAGCTGTTCAGAACCGGACAGTGGCAGACGAGCACACGTTCATGGATCCTCACTTGTGTGAGCAGTGGGTGTGTGTGCACGTGTGCTCCATTTGCACAAGTGGCAGGTGCATGTGCCCGCTGCTTGTGCGGAACCACCCCCTCCCCCCTTCCCCGATGGTCTGCAAAGCTGGAAAGATCGGGGAACTCTGCTTTAGAACTGAAGTTTTCAACCTTTTGCAAGCTGCAGACCCCAAAACATGTCGTTGCTACATGGCGGACCCCATTCCCACAAATTCAACTCGCTACTTATCAACAGTTTATGTAGATTACTTTTTCTAAACTTTTCTTGATCTGTCTGTGGACTCCATTGCAACTTGGCACAGACCCAAGGGGTCCAAGGACCCCAGGTTAAAAACCTCTGCTCTAGAAGATTCTTCTAAACAAGTGGATATGAATATGTTTTTTTAAAGTAGCAAGAATGTAACTGCAAGCATCATGCCTTGTGCAGCCCTTCATTTCATAAATGCTGTGTAGATTTCATTTTGTTGTTAACCAAGCAGGAGGACAATTAGCATTCAGGATTAGGCAGGAGTTGTTGCTGCAAAGCCAAGTCACACAATGAAAATCGTCTGCCAGCTTATTATGAGGAAAACTTGAGCACTGCCCTCTGAAGATGAAACTTGCTGTTATGGGCATATCACTATTTTTCATCTGAGAGATTTGGGATGAATTGCCAACTCCCTCCAGTGTTATTTCCATGCAGTCAGAGTGCTTTTGGGTCATTGCAATTTAGAGGCTGAATGCTCAGCTCTCCCAATTTAACATTTTAGTCTTTGGAGGTACAGAAACTGCAATGCAAAAAGCAGCAAATCTATTGCTCCCAGCTAGAATGTTTAGATGATGTCATTCAAAGCTTCTATAAAAGGCCAAACAGCAGTAAGTGAACATTTCAGTTCTCTGACAATGACCTCAAGTTGGCTTGTAACAAGAAATAAAGGCACTGCAGATTTTATCATTCCATGTACTTTCATGGAATGTACAGTTTTCTAGAATAGGTTAGACAAAGCCAAGTATTTTTAATGTCACAATTTATGGTGTCCTGGCCTCCTGTTTTTTATGATACATTCTTCAAGACAATCTTGTAATTATAAATCCAGTTCAAATTCAGAATGCAAAGCTAAGCTGCTAGAGGATCAGCATGTGACTGAGTAAGAAAATTGAGAAATCACAAGTTGGGCTGAAGTCAAATGCAAGGGATATTTTTACAGCAAAGATGACCTTCACAGATCAGTTTTATTCCAGCTGCTTTGTCGTGCCTAAATTGCTCCCCAATTATCAGAAGTATCTGATCCCACTTGAGCATTGTTGGCCTTGAACAAGTCCAGTTATACTTAGCAGCTTTATATGGAGGGGCATTGTTTGATTCAACTGATCATCAATACAGGTGAAGATTATTCAGCTTTCCACCTTGTGCTTTTATGTCTTTAGAAGATGAGGGTGCTTTCAGAAGAGGGTGGAAAAGACTATGCATGATCTGGATCACCAGGTCCTTGATCCAAGGAAGAATGTTGGGATCTTTTGCTGGCTCAGCATAGTTGCTAAACTATGTTGACCCAGCGAAGTGTGGTATCTGACTTTTGAGATGTCTTCTCCTGGTGGTCTTTATCTATGAATGATTCTCTAGAGAAATTGATGGGCCAGTGGAGCAGGTTGGACTGAGAAAGAAAGAGATGATGAGTCAAACCCATCTTGTGAATTCTGTGTCCACTGGAGATTTGAATCTGAATATCACTCGTCCAAATCCAACACCTTACAAATGCTGTGTGTAATGCTGTTAATGCTGTTAATTCATTCAACAATGCCTAATTGGGTCATCAATTAGTATGACGTTCAGCAACTGTTTTGTTAATAGCCACAATTTAAAGGAAGTAATTTTTACCATGAGCACCTCCAGTATACGACCTCCTTCAGGTCTTCAGCTCTTGGTCGCATCTTTTCAACACCAGAATCCCCCAGTTTGGATAAAAAGCAGTCATAACAGTCTGATCAATACACAGCTGAATCACACTACACACATCATATCAGGCACAATAAGATCCACCCCCACTTTCTGGTTGCCCAGTTTTGAGCCCTATTCCTCCACCATACCTACGGAAGGAAAACACTACATTGCAGGTGCATAAGAAAATAATTAGTAACATTCACCTGCCAATCAACGCAGATAGCATTGATTCTATAAACAACAGGATTCACTCCGGACATCCACCTATTAGGACAGCCCAAAACTGGCTGGATAACAACTTCAATCTGCTTCAGGTCTAAATGCAAGAATGATCTTTTACTGCTCCTCCAGATGATCACAGCATTTCTTGCTTTGCAGCTGAACCAAAAAGATTCAATCTACTTCAAAATATCTGGTCAATCCTCAATAGGATTAGAAGTCAACATGGCAGGTGCACGAGCCTCCTCCATAAATGGGGAAAGCTCCCCTCTTCAGAATGTAGTTGTGGTGTGGAGTAGTGCCCTTTGGAGTGCCTATCAGGGACGTCCCAGAGACTTTCTGTATGCAACTACATCATGTACTGACTGTACAAATAGTCTACTTTTGAATTTGTAAGTAGAGTAAATAGTTTATTTGCTCATGGAGAATGTAATGGCGATGTGCTTTTTAACATTTTTGCCATGTGCTAAATAAATAAATAATCATCTCCACCAGACTGCGTTTTGCTCTAAAACAGGGCGGGTTTTTTTTTGTATCCTGGATGACCCTGAAAGTTTGGTGAAACTTTCTCAGAAAAAATGAATTTAAATGGGTAATGTAAAATACATAGGTAGAGCTTGTATTAGAAAGTAAACCATACCGTTCAAATATGGCTATCAAAATGTTAAAAAATAAGAAATATATAGTCTTTTATAATGTGCTTTTTTACTCATTCCTTAAATCAATAACAAGCAATACATACTGTTTGAAATTAACATTTTTGGAATCAGCAGACCGTAAATCACTTTGTTGCCAACATACATGACTGAATAAAAAGCTACATTTCAGTTAGAGCTTAGGGAAAACAATTTGTAATATTTTTCACATCCAAACTCACAGATTTGCCTAAAAGCTATTCACAGACTCCAAGAGGCCCATGGACCCCTAATTAAAGACCCTGACTTTCATTCGTCCCCTTCTGTTGGTTTGAACTCCGCTTAAGTATAACCTACTGTTTGGAGGATAGAACTTCCCTTTGATCCTGCTGCTCGAGGGTGGTCTGGCAGTTTTCCAGGAGTTTGTGGTATACAGGGAGTGGTGCCATTCTGAAACAGACTTGTTTCATCTGGAATGCCATCCTGAATACCACAAATTTCTGATTTGGCGAGCTAACTTTTACAAAACCACTGGACCATTGACAGAATAGTATAGTCCAGTTGTTAAAACAAATGTGCAAAATAAAAATGATTCTAAAAAAAAACAAAAAAACAGAAAAAAATCTTAAATATGGAATATGGCCTTCCGGGTGCACTTCAGGGTGTTGGTAACCACCTTTAAAGCGCTCCATGGCATTGGACCCAGTTACTTGCAGGACCGCATTCTACCCAATGATA
>JANHFO010000912.1:179671-190926 GCA_032468095.1 Pareas carinatus
AGGGGGGTTCGCAGGGGTCTTCAGGGGGTCACGGTGGGGGCAGGGGGCAGTCCGGGCCATGGCAGCTATGGTTGCAGTGGCAATGGCCCACAATGAAATTGGGCCTGACACCCCTGCTCTAAAACTGCTTTGAGGATTGAAATCTATTACTTAAAAGACTTCGCTGAAAACACTCCCATTCCCATCCCCTCAATATCTTCCTTAGAAAGTGAAGTGGTTTGGGAGGTAAGGAAGAGACAGAGGCAGACCAGTGACTTCAGTTCTTTAATGTCAGCTCAGAGAGAACAGTAACAAAGGCTGTAGGCTGACTTCCCTCTCTATACACCTGAATTGGGTAAGCCAGCCAATTAGCCACAAGGGATTTCCCACTGTAGGATTGGGGCAGGCCGAGGTGCAGACCAGAGTGGAATCTCCTTGTTTCACTCCACAACCCCCCCACCTGATTGGTTCCCACATGGCTGATATAGTCGCACACATAGGGGGGTGTCTTGGGTTCCTACTGGACCTGCGCGGTTCAGTTGGAGTCTGGGTATTGGCCTGGGAGGACACCCCTGGGAGGGCTCCTCCTGTGGTTGCTGGCAGCAGCCCCTGGAAAATTCCAGGCATGGCCGCCATCCCAGGTCACTATGGATCTTTGCAGATACTTCATGGGCCCACTTCCTCTGTAGCTAGGTATTCCAGATCATTCGGGCTTGAGTTAGCTGTGAATGGAATGGGGTTATAGTTGGTTTCAGTTTCCCTAATGTCCCCTCTGTGCAGGCATGAAACTGGTCTATGTACCTGCGCCATAGTTTTCCCTCTGTAGTTTACACAGTGTAAGATTTGGGGCCCATTACCCTCTCCACCACCCTGGCTACCCACTTAGGGCCTTCTGCATAATTTCTAGTGTGGACCCTTGCCTCTAGTTTGAATGTTTGGCCCATGCTGCTAGGGCCGGCCGCATGGTCCCCTGGTCTGGATCTGTAGCTTAGGTGTAGTCTGTCTAGGATAGACCATGGATTGCGGCCCGTTAGGAGCTCTGATGGGCACCTGCCCGTGACTGTGCTTGGAGTTAGATGTTGCCAGGCTAGGAATCTGCCAGTCATCCGGGCCCAGGCGACCTAGGGACTCCTTGGCCATGTGGACTGTGTGTTCTGCCAAGCCATTTGAGGTCGGGTGGAATGGTGCCGTTAGTATGTGGTGGATGACCCAGTCGACTAGGAATCCCTCGAATTGGGTGGCCGTGAACTGGGCGCCATTATCCAAAACTATTACATCTGGTAGGCCATGGGTTGCAAACAGGGTGTACAGGGCCCTGATCATTGCCTGTGTTGTTATGGCACTCATGGTAATAATGCCAACCACTTCGAGTGTGCATCTGCCACAACTAAGAAGATGTGAGCCATGAATGGTCCTGCAAAGTCAACGTGTAGCCTTTACCACGGACTTTTGGACTTTTACCATTTTCTTGCATTATCCTTGCGGGGGTGTGTGTACGGGGTGGAATTCCTGGCAGGGGTTGCAGGTGGTCACTCAGCGCTGAATCTCCTGGTCCATGTTTGGCCACCATGCATAACTCCTAGATAAAGCCTTCATTCTCACCGTCCCCAGGTTTCTCATCATGTAGAGCCCTTAGTACTCATATCCTTAGTGCCATTGGTATGCCACATGATCCCCCCAAAGCAGGCAACCCCCCTGTTCTGTTAGTTTGTTTTGTTTTGCCATGAACGGTTTGAATCCCCCCCCATGTTCGTGGGGCACCCTCTCCACACCCAATTTAGCACAGTTCACAGGGTGTTGTCAGAGGTGGTGTGTTTGGTCACTTCCTGGGAGGTGACCAGTCCTGAGTCCAGGCAGTCCAGGAGGAGGACTGGTTCCTCGGAGTTCAGATCCACCACTGGGGCTGGTAGGGGGCAGTGGCTGAGTGTGTCGGCATGGCCAATGTTTGTCCGGAGCGGTAGGATAGTTTGTAGGTGTATGCCACTAGGAATATTGTCCACAGTGTGAACCTTGGTGAGAGTGCTGCAGGTGTGGGTCGATCTTCGGCTAGTTGTCCCAGCCACGGTTTGTGATCAAACTCCTGCCCAAGCAGGTACTCATGAATTTTTTTCACCCCGACCACTAGAGCTAGGCCTTTCCTCTCTAGTTGACCATAATTGTGCTTGACTTGGGACAATGTGCGGGAGTAGAATGCTATGGGGGCCTCGGACCCATTGGGGAGGCGGTGGCAAAGGACAGCCCCCACTTCATAGGGGGGTGGTTCAGCAGCCAAGATCAGGGGCAGTGTGATGTTGTATCGCACCGGGATCAAATCCTCCGTGAGGAGTCTTGACTCCTTTGAAGCTATTTCCTCCCTCGGTCCCCACTCCCATGGGTTATTTTTGATGAGGAGTCTGTGCAGGGGTTCGGTTATGGTGAACTTCCCTTTTAGAAAGTTACCATAGAAGTTCAGCAGGCTCAGGAATGCCTGTAGCTCTGCTTTGTTTTGGGGCGTTGGGGTGTCCCTAATGGCCTTTACTTTATTGTGGGTGGGGTGGATACCTTGCACCAGGTCCAGTTTCTCAACTATTTTCCCGAGGCCAAGGGAATGTAATAGATGGTGCACCACTGGAACTGGATAGGCATTCTGTTGGAGTGCCTTGTTCAACGTGCATTTGTAGTCTGCACAGATGCGCACAGACCCAAATCCCTTAACTGGGGTCACTATTGGTGTCTCCCACTTGGCATGATCTACTGGCTCCAATATGCCCTGCTGTATGAGCTTATCTAGCTCTTGGTCTATTTTTGGCTTTAGTGCGAATGGGACCCTATGGGGTTTCAACCTAATGGGCCCTATGGTGAAGTCAAAGCTGAATGAAATGGGGGTCCCCTGGTACCTGCCGAGATCCGGTCCAGAAATGTCCTGAAACTCCCAGATCAGTTTGTCCATGGGAGATGGCTGAATTGCGTTGATTTTCTTGAGTCCAGTGACTCCTAGGACTAATGCCTTGAATCAGTCTAGGCCTAGGAGGTTTGGCAGCCCCTGTTCAATGACCATGATGGGTAGGTCTTCTTGGAATCCCACGTATTCTACTAGTATCGAGGTTCGACCCAGTTTGCGGATAATGTTCCTCTGGTAGTCGGTTAGTAGTGTGTTGCTTTTTTGTAAGTCTTGGCATCGCAGTGTTGGCTGTAAGCACTTCAGGGTGTTCCAGGACAGGATAGATACCGACGATCTGGTGTCCACCTCGAGGTTGTTTGGTGCCCCTGCTAAAAGTACTTCGGTCTGTAGCTTTTTACTACGGTGGCCTTGCCTTCACTGGTCAGTCAGTTGTCTTCCATGACTGGCGGCTGGCTGGTGTTACATGTGGGTGGTCAAAGGTGCCCACTTTTTGAGGCATGTGGCATCTCGGAAATGGCAGGCGGCCCGTGTGTGTGGGCCACCACAGCCCATGCAGGGTCAGACACCTCGTGGTTGTTGTTGCCTAGTCTGGTAGACTTTTCCATCGGTGCCATCTTTGTTACTGTCCGATTCCAGGTAGTTGCCCTGATGCACTGATGCCTGGTTGCTGGAAGAGGGTTGGACTGTCAGCTGCTGCATTGAGGCTTTAGTCTCTGTAGAAATCTCTGCAGCCCTGGCCTTGTCGATAGGCGCCGGTGGAATTGGTATCTCTCTACCTATTTTGATGGTAGAGGGACGAAGTGTGCCCTCAACGCATCTTGCAACTGGCGCCAAGGCAGGGAGTGTGCTGGGTTGGGGGCGGTGATCGCTTTGACCATCTCGAATACCTCGGTTCCGCGGTGGCTGAGGAATAGTGTCCTCATCCTTTGATCTGGAAGGTCGGTGAGCTCATTCAACATTAGGAGACAGTCGAATCATTCCATGAATGTGTCCCATCGCTCGGTATCAGAGTTGAATGGCGCTGGGGGTGATGGTGGTATGCGGTGGTATGGTGGCGGGCTGAAGTGCAGACCGGAGTGGAGCCTCCTCATTTCATTCCACAACAGAAAGTCTTCCTTCTCTTCAGCCTGTTTTCCCTCATTCCCCATGGACCTCAATATAATTAACTCTTTTGGACTATCTGAGTGGTGATGTTTTCCTTAGTTCTCCAGTCTTAGGAAGTCAAGCTTCCTATATTCTTTCTGAGCCAAATCGATTTCACTGTGCTGCTGTTTTTGCAGAAGAAAAAGCCAATGATTCTTTCTTCAGGGTCTCCAGATGCTCCGCTGGATGTCCGAGTGGACCCTGGCCCCACATCTGGCATTCTGGTCATCAGCTGGCTGCCAGTCACCATTGATGCTGAAGGATCATCCAATGGCGTGCGTGTCACTGGCTATGCAGTGTATGCTGACGGACAAAAGGTACCAAGCTTGATTTAGGCATGGCTGGACTAAAATTAGGACAGCATCGTTTCCACCCATGATAAGTCATCAACACTGAACATGGATGAATAGATTCTAATAGTGGCAGGATTTTTTTTCCAGAACTCCGTTTGATATTCTTTTTATGCTATAAGATTTAAAATATTACTTAAAACGTTGACCTTCCCAGCTTACACTTCAATTCTTTATCTGTTAAATTTTATTCTGAATAGAGGTAGTTCTTAACTTACAAGCACAATTGGAACCAAAATTTCCATCACTAAGCAAGGCAGCCGTTAAATGAGTCGTCATGTGACCATGACAGATTTTATATCTTTTTTTGCCACAGTCATCATGAGAATCACATGGTTGTTATGTGAATCTGGTTTCCCTCATTGACTTAAACTGCCTGGGAAGATCACAAATGATGATCAGATGACCTTGGGATGGCGCTGCGATCCTTATAATCCATGCTAGTATCCGTGCCTGTATTGCAGTTGTGAGGATGCTGCAATTGTTGTGTGAGGACTGGTCGTAAGTCACTTTTTTCAGCAGAATCAGACTTTTTATTTTGCCATGTGTGTCAGGACACCCAAGGAATTTGTCTTCAGTGAGCATGCTCAATACCTAACTACATACATAACAAGGATACAATCAAGATACATTCATAGATTATTTGAACATATATATGCATAATCACGATTATTTGTATATATAGGTATAAATAGGCATACTCAATTGTGTATATAAGCATAGTCTTAACGTAGGTAACATTCATCATGTCATGTTATAAAGTGCGGACATCATGTCACAAAAAGTAGTCATAACTTCAAACGGTCAGTAAATGAATGGTTGTAGGTCAAGGACTATCTTTGTTGTACATTCTTTTAGCCCACAGGGTAGACAGCTCTGTTTAGTCTTATGCACTAATGCTTTATCCAAAGTCTCCCTGTGTGGCTTAAAGACCCTTGTGCTATTGCTTTTGGGAGTAAGCAAAGTTATATAAAGTGCAAAACAAAGTAGTGAACAGAAATAGTTAAAAGCAGTAGATTAAAAAAGAAAGAAAAAAAAATTTAGTCTACACCAATACAATTGACTATACCTCTCCAAACGTCTCTCCTCATAAATCACCCTCATTTTCATTGCGTGCACCCATTTATACACTGCCATACTACCTTTCTACCCAGAGAGACCCCCTCACTTGCTCCGCACTAAGAAGGAACAATCCTACCTTCCTTTTTTTGCAGAAGGTACCTCAGCCTTTACCTACCTACCTTCTTACATATTCAGGTTAATTGCTCTTATTTTAGGTGATGGAAGTTACCTCCCCAACAGCTGGTAGTGTCCTGATTGAGATTTCCCAGCTGCAGATCCTCCAGCTGTGTCAGGAAGTGACCGTAAGAACCGTATCTCTTTATGGAGAATCAGTGGATTCTGTGCCAGTTCAGATCCCCTCAGCGTTGTTGGAAGATGTAGACTGCTCTTCGGCATCTCAATTTCACTCTCACCCCTTCCGGCTTCTGGCTGGGGGGAAAACACAGGCTGTTCCTGCCACACGAACTTCTCAGGTTCCGGGGAAAGAACTGCCTTCGGTCGCTAAGAACTCAGTTGCCAAACTCACCTTGCAGCCCACTGTCACCAGTGAAATATCTGAGGATCGTGTGCATCAAGAGACATCCTCAAATGTCAAGGCTCCCTTGACACCAACGGTGCAGGCTTTGTCACCAGAACTTGGAACTCCTTCAAGAGAAGAAGAGCGTTATCCTCAGCCCCCTGCGGGCAGTCCAGTGAAGGAAGATCTGGCTGTGCTCAGGAAGGTTACTCAGCGGGAATCTAGAGAAGACCACCAGGTAAATGTGAGATCCCTTCCTTCCTGGTAGATAGGTAGAGGTTGGGGAATGAGAAAGAATCCATGTTCACTGAAGTAAATGTCTTTCTGGCAATGGTATGCCCTAATAGCTACTGTACTACCGGTAATGGATAAAGCATTGGCTTTTTGAAAAGGGAGAGCTGAGTTTGGTGTTTTCTTCGGTCATGAAGCTGATGAGGAATCTTAGGCCAATCATTAGCTCGGTTCATATATCGCACTAAGTCACAATTTCATCATAATTTGTCTTAACCCATGTTAATCATAATTTACAAAGCTGCAAAACATGGTTTAAAAGTCTGTGTCTGGTTTCACATGGCAAAGAATTACATTTTATACCTGTTTTAATGTTTTTTTTTCTAGTTTTGTATGCCACCCCAAGTCGGTTAGAGTTGGGTGGCCAATACATTTAAATAAATAATAATAAAGACAAACATAGTTTAGAGTCATATGTGAATCCAGCTTTTTTCAACTAACCAATTGCCAGCTCCACTAGATAGGCCAGACCAGGGAATCAGATCCACAGGAAGGCTGAAACTACTTGTGTTAAGATAAGCTATGATAACAAAATCTTGCAAATTTGATTGTGCTCCACAATTTCCTTCACTTGTTATATTCCAGTGAATTAGGTAGGAGTCTCCCTAAGCTGCCTGTAATAATTACCTTGTTTCTCAGGATATTTTTTAAAAAGAATTCAGCTCCTTTTGCCTATGAAGAAGTTCTTGCATATGTGTTGTATTGAACAGAGCAATAAAGCTATGTATTCTTGTTCAAACATTTGTTTAAGTCAAGTGTAGATCATGAAGCAACACAATCAGCTTAGCTTCTTCACCAAAACCACAATTAAGCAAAAAGCATACTAACATCAATGTCTGTTAGTATGAATCTCAGGGTTTTTTAATGCACAATTGTCTTTCCATTTTTATTCACACTGTGTTTTCCCCTAATAACCAACCAATGGTGCAGTACCAATTCTTATCAACTCTTAGATGAAATATTTTTTCATAACTTTACAGGGATTGCGCTCTCTCTCTCTCTGTCTCTGTCTCTGTCTGTCTGTCTGTCTGTCTGTCTGTCTGTCTGTCTGTCTGTCTGTCTCTCTCTCTCTCTCCCCCAATTAGAAAAAGAACACAACTGCTAATTTCACATTTAATATATAATATATCTCTTCTTTTCTGGTGCAACAATGTACTCCCAGGAACAACTACCCACCATGACAAAACAGGAGTCACACGTTTCAGACAACAGTGCGAGTAGCCTGGAGACCTGTGATGGCTGCTCTGCAGAACAAAGGACAAATGCCCCACCAGAAAGAGAGCCAGAGAACCACCAGAGCTCCCTGGAGCCAAAGATACCACCCACGGACAGACCTTGCGTGCCAGAAGAAGACGGCACCAGGGAGGTGGGCCAAAATGAAAGACAAACTCCAGAATCTTTAGTTGAGTCTTCAGGGAGGATGAAGCCGTTGAAAGAAGGCTCCAGAGATGACTCCTCTCAGCTGGGGTCCAGGATCAGAAGAGAGGTCCGTATTCATTGATCAAAGGCTTATTTGGTTTAGAAAACCTAATGATGCATAACTTCATACAGACCGCAAATCCCTTTGGTCTTCATGGATGGGGGTGAATGTGCAGGAACGGTTATTGTTTATTTTAACAGTTTGTAATATTTTCTGTCTGATGCCTGCTAAAAACCAAATCAGCCAGAATTTGGTTTTTAAGGAGTGCCTTTTTCTGATTTCTGGGAAACCTTTTGGCTAAAAGACAAAATAGAATTATTTTAAATAATACATTTCCAAACATCAAAACCAGAGGCTATGCTGGAAAAAAAGAAACCCAAATGAGGTCAAAACTCTATTGCTACTATTACAGCTACCATTTTGACTTTTTTGACCATACCTTGCAGATACCGCCAAAACATCCAGATCGGTTTTAAAATTGACATCACCCAATGGATAAATACAGTTTCATATTTGAAGATATACATTCAGTGGGAAAGTGGTAGTACGAGAATGGGTTCAGTTATTCATTCCAATCATACAACATTCAATTTTTGACTAATAAACCTTTCCTTCTGAATTTCTCTAGCAAGAAGAGAAAAGGTCAGATCCAGGAAACCGACCACTAAATCTTCTAGCTGATCACAATCGTGGTTCTGACCTTTCTGATATTACAGAGGAAGAGGAGGAAGAGGACGAGAAGGAGGAGGAGGAAGAGAAGCCAGTTTCTGGTAGGCCAGAGGAGATGAAATGGAATCCAAGTGAATATTGCAGCAGAGAAAATGGAGACAAGGTATTCTTATTTTTTGCTGTCTTTATGAAATCCTTAAGGAGGAGTTGCAGATTTGCTGAACCCCTTCAAACATCTTCATGACATTTGCTTATTCCTGATACTCCTCAAACTCAGAGCATCTCCAAAAAATACTGCAAATATTGATGTGTTAATATTTAAAGTAGAAAGGGGGTAAAATGAGGAAACACATAGGGAGCACTTGTATTAACTGCATGTCATTAGCTGAAGTAATGAAATTCAATTTTAAATTAAATTAGGTACAATAGCATTTTGTTTTCGTCCAAGCCCCATAGCCCTCTGCCTGAAAAGAGTCTATGTATTCTTCTCTACATTTGTATGGACTTTTTCCTTCATTGCATCAGTCAAGGCAACTTTCATAGAGTTCTCCAAAAGCATTCGCGGAGTTCCCTAAAATCTCCTTTCTTCCTTCAGACCGTATTTCAACCTTCCTCAAACTGATGCCTTCTAGATATGCCTAGATTGCAGCTTTGGGTTATCCCAACTATCACGGCCTCAGCACATTTGGGGGACACAAAAACGTGGCAGGGTGAATCAAGTATACTCCTCACACCAGCTACAATCTTTAGAAAACCGACAAGTAGGGCAAAAACTTTATTAGCCATATTACCTGTACTGTACTCATTTAGCTTTCACAGCTGTTTTATACTGGTAACACATTTGTTGCTTTAATCCTCCTTTAAATCTATCAGATATAATGTCCAGTACTGTAGATGATGGAGATGAATTCTACAAATTAATAGCTTAAGATAAAGGTTTTAAAGGGTTAATGAAGCTCAGTGTATGATAAGAATATCAGAAAGGTGTTACTTGAACCAGTCAGCTAACTCTAAGGAGAGTAAATTTGGACCAAATAGGCTGTTACTCCAGGTTTAAATTAACTTCTCAACCAAACAAACAATAGGATTGCCAAATCTGGACTGTAATAATTAGATGGCCATCAGATGGCAGCAAAGAGAATCTCTAACTTTTTCCTGCCATCTAGAGGTCAACAGGACTTCTGCAGCTCAGTTCATCCTCATTTTGCATATCTAGTTCTCTAAGAAATTGGAGAGGAGCAACTGGAAAAGTATTAGGGAGGCTGGCAGCATAGAACGTGAACTTCCCAAGCTCCAGCGCTGGCTCCAGCAACCAAGTCATATTTAGTTCTGCCTGCCTGTAAATAGAAAAGGACCCCATGGTATGTCTTCGCAATACTTTTCTCATGCAAGAGTTACCTAGGCTATTAGGCTCTTCCCAGAGAAAGTATGAGGCCATGTATTCCCACAGGGGTGATTTTTTGCCTAGGTATTATAACTATGTGCTGCAGAACAACGGGTAAGAAGGTTTAGGCTAGGTTAATAACTAATTGGGTGAAAGAATGTAGAGTGGACAGAGCCATTTTGTTCTTACTTGACTCATCCAGGAAGAATTTCACTGTTCTGAGTTCTAGTGTTTATCTTAGAACAAAGATTCCCAACCTCAGCAAATTTAAAATGGGTGGATTTCAACTCCCAGAATTCCCACAGCTGTGGGAGCTGAAGTTCACTTGAAAATGGCTGAGATTGAGAAACCCTGTTAAGGGAGAAGAGACCTAACACTTTACTTTCTTTGCTTCATTTATAATGGGATGGTGCTATTAAGGCCCTGTTAACTGTCTTTTTTTCTCTAAAATGGAGAGGAGACCCAGATTCTGCAACCATTCCATGTGGGAATTATGCTTTGGCTGGGGATTGCTTCTCCCAGACTTTTCTGTCAGATTTGCAATGCCGTTTTTTAAAAAAAGGTTATACACGATATTCCAAATGTGACTACTCTGACAATTTATAGATGACATGCCAGTTTTACAAGAGCAACTTTTGCAACAAGACACTCTGGGCTTTGGTGTCTGCCTTTGTGATGCTCTAAGGAGACATCAGGTTTACTCATAAAAGAGTCGGTGTTGCCATAGTACCACAACGGATTTTTTTCTCTCTGAACTTTCTTTTCCCCCCACTCTAGACATTTCTGGATTTATTATGGCCTCTTGATCTTGAATAATAGAGGGGGCCAGATCATATAAATTCCATCTCATTCGCTACAGATAGGTTCCTAAGAAGGACTGGTCTGTCCTTAAGATGATTTAGAAATTCTTTCACTGGAAAAGAAATTCCAACAGAAGATCCAAGTGTGGATTGAACACAAAATTCAATGCATCCATGCCTCTATAGAAAGTATTTAGATATACATTTCTGGTGGTGCTTATTTTAGGAATGTGTTCCTTGTAGCAGCCCTGGCACCATTCCTATAGTCCAGTCCCACTTTGTGATCTTCATTGCTATCCTCAAATGACTGCCATTCATGCAGAAACCTCTTCAATAGATTACCTTGATTATTGAAGGAAACGTTGAGCAAAGATACAACAGGGTTACTTCTTTGCAGAAATGTGTATGGAATTCAACTGATTCCAATCAATTATTGCAGATTGGAGAAATCCCAAAGCTAGAGTCTACTTCTTATGATAGTGATTAAAAGAAACAGACAGATGTATTTCAGGCCTTCAGGTGTTCTGAGCCTGAAATTCCTGCTGTGACTGGACCAATAATTTCTCTTTGATGAAAGCTTCTTAGTGCTACCAGTCAAAAGACATTTTCAGGCAAGCAAAAAGATGGGTGGAAATAGGAAAATGGAGGAAGAGCCAAGATGGTTCAGTGGTTAAAAAGCTGAACTGCAGGCTATTTCTGCTGACTGCCATCTGCCATCAGCCATCAAAAGTTCAGCAGTTCGATTCTCACTGGCTCAAG
>JANHFO010000912.1:199821-221163 GCA_032468095.1 Pareas carinatus
GAAAATAAAATCATTGATGTGTTGGAAAAAAATTATTGGGATGTTGGAAATGTTGAGCAACAGGCAATATAATGATAATGCATTTGTAATGTACAGTTCTTTTTAGAATAATCACCTAAAAGATAAATACCATACAGCTTTGAAATGATCAAACTTTACTGAAGTAGAAAATTTTATGGCCTATATATCTGACAAGAAAATGAATTAGCAATTCCAAAATGCACATATCTTGAAAACTCTGCTGTAAATTCTAGCTCTAGAATCTAGTTGAAGATAAAATACTAACTTTTTTTTAAGTTGTTGCTAAATAGTTGTGAGGTTATTACATTCTAAGGACTCAGCAATGTGATTTGTATGTTTCATATATTTTAATATTTATATATTTTATATAGTTTTGCTGTTGGAGTTTTAGCATACCTTTTAGTTATGAACATAAATAATGAGAGAAAGAAAGAGCTGAATATTTCTTTCTCCACCCAACCTGCTTCAATATATTTTTTTGCCCTAGATACTCCTATTTATTTATTTATTTATTTATTTAGATTTAGCAGTGATTATAGTGAAAGAAATAGCTTTTATTTCTTTAGCAGAGTCATTCAGTAAATAAATGTTATTGCCTGTTTTTAAGAACATTTTCTCAAACTTGATCAAATCATATTAAGCTTTCTCATTATTGAAGTGGCCATGGATGAATATGTTTACAGATGAAACAGTACCATTTGACTTGCCAGGTTTTTAATTGTAAATAATTTTGTATGTGTTTTGTTACTAATTTTTTTTTGTATTTTTAAATTTTCATATTGCTAGGAAATCTTGCCTTTACCAAAGCAGCATGACTATATACCAGTTGTTTTCTTTTATAATATAATTGGTGTTACATAGCCATATCTGCCTTCTTGTATTGTATTAAAAGTTAATGCAGGAATTAGAATTTGAAACTAATGTTTGACTTCCTAAATTTTCTATGTTTCAACATAAATTTTTAGATGAGAGTTGTTTCTTGAAGTACTGTGATAGTGGACCCATAGTATATATTTATCTTTTTATTTATTATTGTAGAAAGCATTGACAGGGCTAGATGATCTGCGGCAAGTGAAGGCTCTGGAGATGCGTGTAAACACCAGAGAGAATAGTCTGGGAAATTTTG
The DNA here is from genome assembly GCA_032468095.1 of Pareas carinatus. Classification (NCBI taxonomy): domain Eukaryota; kingdom Metazoa; phylum Chordata; class Lepidosauria; order Squamata; family Pareidae; genus Pareas; species Pareas carinatus. Next base: position 200,969 of record JANHFO010000912.1, read on the forward strand.
GTGAGAGAAAATTTTATTCTGTCTCAGATTCTAGGTATTAAAAGCTTTAGAGCGCCCCAAATGGAACAATCTATTTCAATGTGTTGAAATTGTACTGTATTCAAAGCAAGCTTTTAAAAAAGTCTTCCCTTAAAAATAACATTGGGAAATTCATCCGTTATTTTCTCTCAGCCCAACTTACCTCACACAGTGGTGATGATAAGACGCTGGGCCTGCACACCGCTGATGTCGGCAGGTTGACGGTTCGATTCCCGTGAGAAATTGTACTGTAGGGACAAGAAAGGAGCCTCCCCCGATTGTCTACCAACATTCAGGTGTCCTGTGGGTAAAGATAACACCGCCCGACTAAATTCCTTTCACAGAGGCAGCCAACCACCTTGGTGATCCCTGGCTGCACACGTGCCATACACTAAATAAATTTTTAAAAAGGAGGATGAAGCATATTAGATGTGCTTGCCACTTTGAGTAATTATAAAAATAATAAAGGTGGGTTATAAATAAATAAATAAATAAATAAATAAATGAAACTAACATATGAGAACCGTAAATGGATCAATAGTTGTATTTAAATGTTGCCTTTAGTTGAAAATTCACTAAATTGATTTTATGTTCGAAGCTGTTGTCTTATCTGGGTGAAAGAACTGACTCAGTGAAACAATTTTCCCTAGTGCTGGTTATGTCCTGGAAAGGTCTCATATAATCCTTCCGTAGGTGTAATTACAATGACAATAATATGAAAAAGCTTGTAGAAAACATAATCCATTGCAGTTCTGTGGAAAAGCATTCTCCCTTCAGATTTAGTGAATTCTTACATTTTTGCCCCTGAATGTTTCAGAGCTCCATTTTAAAGATCTTTTAAAACTAAATAATATAACAAAAATGATATAATATAGAGCCTTTAGTTACCACTTGGTTTATTTTTTGCAAAACTTTGTGTAATTTCTTTTATGTATTTTATGCAACATCCTAACAACCACTCTCTACACAAAGTTGCTGGTCCAGAATTTTCTTCACTATGAAGTGCTCAGGAGTAAGTGGATTTCCAACCAATGGAATTCTATTTTTAGATATTCATTGTTGGTATTAGCTATTTCCACTTTTTGGATTTCTTGTGTGAGATCATTTTACTTAACCCCGCATATGTGGACTCAAAAGTTGCCCTCAAGACTTGTACCTATTCTAATCTTTCTGAATGTTAATACTCATAAATGATAATATAAGTAGCTGCATATATATTTTAATCAACCACTTATCTGTTTTTGCAAACCAGGTGATTTACCATCAATCTGGTCAAATTGTTTGATTTGTTATATGTAATCTATACTTTAATTCATAGTGAAACAGTATAAACTACTAAAAGTAAAATATTTAAGTGGATCAAAAGTAGATTAAACATCTTTATTAGTTTTTTCAGTTACCTTCATAATTTGAGGAATTTCTAAGGATGCCTTAATCTTCAAAACAGCTGCTTACTTCATATTAAAAGTTCACTGAGCCAACAAGCTGTAGGGCAAATAGGACTTGTCAGAGGAGTTCTACATGTAATTTTTCTTATGTCTGAGGGAGGGAGGGAGAACCTGAAGGCAGGCCAAGAAGCAACAGATGGAAACCAATCAAGGAGAAAAGCAACCTAGAACGAAGGAGAAATTTCCTGACAGTTAGAACAATTAATCAGTGGAACAACTTGCCTCCAGAAGTTGTGAATACTCCAACACTGAAAATTTTTAAGACGAGATTGGACAACATTTGTTTGAAATGGTATAGGATTTCCTGCTGGAGCAGAGGGTTGGACTAGAAGACATCCAAGGTCTCTTCCAATTCTGTTAATTTGAAATTATGTTTTTAAATTAGTCAGTGGTTTGTCAGTGAGTGAACCGAAGTGGGTCTGTCCTTTTGCATACTGAATTGCTAGTGGTGTATCCTGAAAGGCTTGCTGATTTGTTGATTATGTATACTTAAAGGATTGCTTCTTACAGTGCAAACAAAGACTATCAGCAATTACATTGTTTATATAAGTTAGCTAGTATCAAGAAAGCAAGGAGATATTGAAAATATACTGAAAATTGTTGGCAAGGAAAGTTCTTAACAAAATTCTCTGTAAAATAAGCCAGAAGCATTAAAGTTTGATATACACCATCTGTCAGATTATTGATTCAGTTAGCTATGACTTTCCATACCTGTGGGTGGCTTATAAGCTCTCTGACAGATAGAAAGCAACAGGTGAAGCTAGAGAAAATCACATTGAATACCCAAACAATTAGCACAGGTGCCCCTCAGGGCTATGTGCTCTCTCTATTACTCTTTTCTCTTTATGCCAGTGACTCCATCTCTAAGGATCCGTATTAAAGTTTGCAGATGATACAACAGCCATTGATCTCATTCAGTAAGTCTGCGTATGCAGTAGATGTCCTGTGGTGCAGCTGGAACAATCTGGAGCTGAACATGCTTAAAACTGTAGAGATGAGGGTGGATTTTAGGAGGAACACTTCCATTTTACCACCTTTTACTATATTCAAAACACAGTATCAACAGTAGACTCCTTCAAAGTTTTGGATTCTATAATCTCCCAGAATTTGAAATGAACACCTAATATTAGAGTCATGATTAAAAAGACGCAACAAAGAATGTTCTTCCTGCATCAACTCAGAAAGTTCAGAGTGCCCCAGGAGCATTGAAGAGGAATGACTGAATCTGTCATCTGTGTTAGGGTTATATTGGTGGTGATCCCTTTAAGAACCCTGCAGGTTGGTTTACAGAATGCGTGGCCAGCTGAAGCAAGCTGAGCCACACCTATCTTAATTAGCTCAGGACCCAGAGCATATAACCAGCAGGGCTTAAATCATTCTCTCTCGCTTTGGTGATTCCTGCTGTGTGCTATATGTGTCTGAGATTAGTTCCTGACTTGCTGTTTTTCTTGGCCAACTTTGTTGGTGAAGATACTGGATAAACAACTGACTAACTTGGTTAGTAGAGGGACTGCTTGACTGTGGTATTGAGACCTGGACTGTTGACTTTGGTTTTGGACTGTGCTTATCTGTTTTGAGTAAAAAGGCTCACTGCAGTCTGTGCTTATGCTTTGCTGCTACTTCTCTGGTACAGTCATTTCTGTTCTGCGCACCATCCTTGTAACCAAGGAACCTGTTTGTAGTCAACACTGGTTACAAACCAGGGGTGCTCTGACACTGCTTACACCTGGGAATAGCACTGTAGGGCTTTTCAGCTCAGAATCTTCCATTGTAGTGACTTTGTACCATGTGCTTCTGGCAGTTAGCTGTAAAATATAATACCCCAAAATCTGAGGAGAGATTTCAGGCACTTAGTCAGGAGATTTTGCATTCTTTAGGAACCTTGATGGTTCATCAGGTTCCCCAACAATAACCCTGTTCATCCAGGACAACAAAACTAAAATAATAATAATATTTTTGTTGAGACATAGTCATGGATAGCGATGGATCTCCCAATCCATTGTCTACATCATTCTAATCCAGAAAGCCTAGCAGCTTATTAAGAAGCACAGGAGAATGGGCTGTAGAGAATAATGTACAAATGTAATTGTTGCTAATGTAATTGTGGTGTTTTGTTTTGTTTAATTGCAGGAAATGGTGCATTTTCTCCACCTCTGCCATGCCCATCAAATCGTCCTTCAAAGCCTCGAAGGTCTAAGAAAGGTCAGTGTTATATTTTGTGGTAGAAGCTGTTGATATCTTGTAGCCATCCTCTCAATAGGATTATCTTTTTTGTGCAATTTTTAATTATTTATAATATTTATTAAAGAATTGCAAAGAGATAATAGATGAACAGGAGATAATCTAAAATAGGATTAAAGAAAAAAGAAAAAGAAGAAATAATGTGAAGTGAGACAGTAAGCAAAGTGTGGAGAGAAATACAGATAGGGAGAAAAAACAAGAAGAAAAAACACTTCCAATCTTCTTCCAGGCAGACACAAAATTATCCTCTCTCTTTCCTCATTAACATTACATCATAATTCTTTCCTTTTCATATTCTACCTTTTTAAATAAGTAAATTCATAAATCATCTGTTCAGTTTCCAAACGTTAATAAATGTTCTTATTGTATGAGTTGGCCTAGTGGTGAAGACAATCACTTCCTGCCAATAGGCAAATGTTTCTCTCCTAGGGCATAAAGAAAAAAATATCTGCTGAGAACTCTGCATGGCATCAGGAAAGGCATTCAGCCAGTAAATGCTCAGCTCCATTTAGATGCCCCTACTCTACCTCAAATGAAGGGATTACAGGGTCAAAAGGGAGAAATAAAGTACTTATTGTCTTAAACAGCATTATCTTTTATGTGAGTTCTGCCTGTCCTTAGGTTGGCTGAAACCTTACATTTTCATAGTACTTGTGTAAGCATTTGTATTTTGCCAGATCATTCCACCACTTTCCAAAATAAATGTTCTCCTTGGCTACTGCCTTGCAAACAAACACGGCCCACTCACAATGCCTTTTGTCCCCCAGCAGAGCCAATCAGGGTGGAAGATCAGGTTCCTGATATAGGTCAGTATTTCTCTTGATACCTCTGGGTGACAGGTTGCTGAGAGGAGGTTTATGGAAGTTCTCTCAAAACATCAGGCATTCTTTATACCTTATAAACAGGAAGGTGTTTCATCTCACTCTTCACTATTATGAGCTGTAGCAATATCCTCAGAGGGCATAAAGATGTCTCGGTGATTGTAGAATCATAGAACGATGCTTCTACGTCTTATGAGGCTGTCAAGTTTATCCTTTGCTCATAGTAGAAATCCAAGTCAAAACATCTCTGTCAAATAGCTGTCTAGCTTCTGCTTGAATGCATTCAGTAAAAAAAAAACCTCTCTTCCTCCCTAGGTCATTTGTTCTGTTGGAAACATGATCTTATTGTTAGGAAGTCAGTTTTTTAAAGTATTTAATCAGAACCTGCATTTTTGCTCCTTAAGTCCGTTATTTTATGTCCTGCCCTCTAGAATGAAAGATATCAGATTCTGTTCTTTTATGTGATATTTTTTGGATAGATGATTCCCTTGAGTGATTTGTTTCTCAAGGTTAAACATATTTAGTACTTAGAAAGTGAACTTAATTTCCAATCCTGCAATTATCTTCACTTTCTTGTATAAGTACATAAGTATATATATATATATATAAATATCTAAGTATCGTATGCTTATATGTACTTGACAAGATGAATGCTTTATGATTATGAATCTTATGATTGTAATCACAGTTTGTTTATTGTATGTATGTAGATATAGAGCATGTACACCAGAGACAAGTTCCTTCTGTGTTCAGACACACTTGGCCAATAAATTCTGATTCCAATTCTGACTTTCACTATCCTTGTTTCAACCTGCTCTGAATCTAATTTAAAATGTGACACAATAGTCAAAGTGGGCTGTGGTCAATGCATAATTGATTGATTGATTATGTGTCAGGTTGTTGACTCAGTGACCACAAGATTTTCTCCATGATGGTCTATCCTTAATTTGATACTTCAGATCTTGCAAAAGTACACCCATCAACACCATAACGGAGTTCATCCACCTGACAGTTGGTCCTTATGTTCTCTTTTCTTTCACCTTTCTCAGCATTCTCCAGAGAACTAGGTCGTTACATAATGTGTCAAAAAGTACAGAATTACTTCCTATGTTTTGAAAAAGTTGCTTTTGTTGAAGCAGACTAAAACTGAATTTCCTCTTTGTAGTCCTGTCATAGTCACACTACTACCTCATATTCAATTTCCTGTGAACTTCCCATCCAGGATCTTTTTTATGAACACTTTTTATAAGTGCTTTAACCCTGTGCCTTTGGTTTTTTGTTTCCTGTCTGAATAGGAAATGATCCTTTCTAGAATTTCAAGGCATAGAATCCATACTGTGTCAGTCTCAGAATCCAGAGTAGGGAAACTGGATTTTCAGCAGCCATAGTCAAGCCTCTATACACCACCAGGACCCTTCTTATATCTAGAAAATCCAGAATAGATGATGGAATACATCTTGAAACTTGCAATATAAATTATGTAAAACAAAATTCATATAAATTTTGTCAATGTTTTAAACATGTGCGTTATTTATGTCTGACAGAGAAATATTTTTTTTCTTGGTAAAAGGTTGTATCCGCTTTGGGTGTGGAAGATCATAAATTCATGACTAGGTCCCAATGAACAGATAAGTGTTTTGTTATATAGAATAGAATAGAATAGAATAGAATAGAATAGAATAGAATTTATTGGCCAAGTGTGTATGGACACACGAGGAATTTGTTTCCAGTGTATATGCTCAATACTTACATACAAGCTACAATTGACAAACTGTGGTTACAATCATAAGGCTATATTTGACAAACAATGGTTACAATCATAGCATACATTCATCATCATAAAGTACATTCATCATGTCGTGCACGTATTAGGTTCATTCATAATCATAAAGTATGTTCATCATGTTATAAAGTACAATCATCAGGTGCCAAAACATTTCATCCTGTCACATATCAAAACCATTCAGAGATACTCTGTTTTAAAGGAACAAACGACTTTTTATCTAATGCAACTTCCCATTCTGATCTGCCAGTTGTACATTTCCTTTCTGGTTTAGAAACACCTGGAAAGCAAAATCCAAGTTCTGAGGACCCTGTAAGAACAATGGTGGCCATTTTTGACTACAATCCCCAGGAGAATTCTCCTAACCCAGACACCGAGGTGAGCAGGGGCTGCTCTTTGCCTAACCTTTGCAGCGCTATTGGAGGGTTGAGGTATGAACTACTTAGCTTTGTGTATCATTTCAGGAATTGCCATGGGCTCAGTAAACCCTGGAGGTTGCCTTGTTCCTTTCTGGAAATCCAAAATTGCTAGTTTCACCATATGCACTGAAAATGAAAGTAATCCCTTCCTTCTCAATTGATTCTGTACTGATTTTCTACTACGGTGTGTGTGTGTGTGCATGCATGAATTGAAAGAAAAAAGGAAAATCAGAAGAAAAACAAATGTAATAATATAATAAGAAAGAATATAGTGTCACTCTCGATGACAAGATGGGTGGTGTATGAATTTTATGTGTGTGTGCAACAGAGAGAGAGGGGGGGAGACAGAGAAACTTCCAACCTTCATCACAAGTTTGGTAACTCTTTACTCTCTCTAAAGTCACAGACATCTCTTCGTCCTGTATCCTATCTCTTATCTATAAGCAAATCCATAAATCATCATCTTTTCAGTGACTTTCTGATGTTTTCCTCTAGGTTGAGCTCAGGTTTTGTGCTGGGGACATTGTGACTGTGCTCAGTTCCATGGATGATGATGGATTTTATTATGTAAGTATCTTGCTTTTGATTTAATTCAAATGGTTCAAACAGTGACAGAGCTGGTGAATCAAAGGGCTGCGTTGCTATGGATGGAACTGGGGCTGCCATTGTTTCTACTTTAGGAGCTCAATGATACATTGGCTGAATTCTACAGTAAATATTGCCTTCCAGAAGTATTGCTGATATCAACAAAAGTGAGGGACCTGAGTGTTCCACTTTGGAAATGAAGGCATCTGCCTTTTTTTGACAAGTACATACCATAATAGGCAGATATTTAAGATATGAGATGTAATGTATTAAGCTTAATGCATGTTTTGCTTAGCCATTGCACTAAATTAATTGAAGCCTGAACAGGCCCAGACTGTCTGTCTCCAGTGATCCGTAGCGCGGGAAATTGTTGATTGCCCATTGACTGCCACCTAGGGACCATTTGTATATATACCTGTTGCGCAGCAGTCTTTGCTGCTTCTGTTGAGATACTTCTTGCTGACTAGTATGTGTTTGTTATGACTGCAATAAACTGTTCACGTTATACAACCCGACTCTTCAACGCCTACTGAACCGGGACAACATGAGATATATCACTACTCCAACATTTTGCTTGGAAATACAACATGCACAAGAGTTGAGTGGTAGGAGAAAAGTAGGGCTGTCCCTTTCCCTGCATGGTATTGAATCATTTTGAGATCTCCAACCAAACATTTCCCTTCTTTATCTGCAGGGGGAGGTAAATGGACAGAAAGGTCTTGTTCCATCTAACTTCCTAGAAGCTTTGCCTTCAAATGGAGCACTGGCAAGTGAGCCAAGCCTTGGAAGGCAGGTGAGGGAGAAACATTGCCTGATTGGGACCCAGACAGGTTTTTAATCACAGAACTGGGGTGCCAACAAATGGATGTCTTTTCCTCCATCCATGTATTCCATCAGCCCAAATACTGAGCTCTCTTTGTTCATTTATCTATTCTTGTATGTTCCTGGCATCCCTCAGCGAGTGAGAAAAAGAAGACTCCAGTGATGCATGTGAGAAAGGCAGAGGAAGAGACAAAGGCAGTCAGAAATCACGTGAGTCCCAGATCAACTCTTTCCAGAATCCCTTTTTGCCAATTAGTAAATGTTTCATAACTCTAGACATTTTGGTATCAGGATGAGAGCAGAAACAAAATGTCCCTTCCTGTTCGGCTATTTCAAAAGGGGGCTATTTCAAAAGATGCTTAAGAGTGTCCTGGTAGATCCTTTGAATCTCCCCTCAGTTATTGTCATCCACCAGAGTCAGTGCTTGCCTACAACTGGTATGAATTGTCTGTCTGTCTGTCTGTTTACAACCAGCCACATCACATAATTGTCATTTCCAGTGTTCCCTACCAGCTTCCTATAAAGAAAATCAATAGGGAAGCTGATAGGAAGTTGAAAGCCACTCCTTTTTTACCCTCTGTTTACCTAAGGAAATATCTCAGAAATGAATATTGGATCATAGGTCCTCCGGATGAATTCTACAGTAATTATTGTCTTCCAGAAAGTATCCCTGGTGTCAGCAAAAGCAGGAATCTGAGTGTTCCAGTTTAGAAATGGAGTATTGCTTTTCTTCTGAAATAACTCCTGTTCTTTTGACAAGGATATACAGCAATGGACAGGATCTCTCTGCATATAGCATTTGTGCCACTGCCAGATCAGTTTTGTACCCCTGTGATCACCTGCTGTAACCTTCATTCTGTAATGCAAGTACTGTTGCTTCAAAACCAGACCTTTTGTAACATATTTTCCTCGAGTTTTCTAGGTGGACATTTTCCTACTGGTTAGAATTCTAAGTTCATTCCACCCTGGGCTCTCTCTACTTCAAATGGCAACTAAACAATCAAACCACCCCGTCGCTTGTCTTTTAAAATTAGTGAATAGATTGCTTGATAGCTCCTACTTGCAGAATAAATTAGTTCCCACTTGCAATAATCATTCCTATAATGATGATAGCGATAAATAGAGATAAATCGTGACGCCATGCGCACGGTCACTCAGGCACTCATCATGGCCCGCCTGGAGTACTGTAATGCTCTCTACATGGGGCTCCCCTTGGGTCGCGCCTGGAAGCTCCAACTGGTACAGAATGTGGCTGCGCGGGGGTTATGGGGGCCAGTGATACGGCCCATGTGGCCCCCCTCCTGTGCGAGCTGCACAGGTTGCCAGTGGGCTTCCGGGTGCGTTTCAAGGTGCTTGTTATGACCTTTAAAGAGCTCCATGGCTTAGGACCCAGTTATCTACAGGACTGCATTCTGCCAGCAAATACCTCCCACCAACCTGTTCGCTCCCACAGAGAGGGCCTCCTCAGGGTACTGTTGGCCAGACAATGTCGGCTGGCGACCCCTAGGGAGAGAGCTTTCTCTGTGGCAGCTCCTACCCTCTGGAATGATCTCCCCCCCAGAGATTCATATTATCTCTGACCTCCGTACTTTCCACTGTGCTATTAAAATGTATCTTTTCACCCAGGTTGGCTTGGCCTAACCTGCACCCTCTTTCTGCTTATGAAAGGCAATTTTTATATATTTTAAATTCATATCCGGCTATAAATTGGTTTTATTTTCTGTTTTTTATATTTTCAGCCACATAAATTATATATTTTAAATTATTTTTTTAAACATTGTATGTTCGTATTGTTTTACATGGCTGTACACTGCCCTGGGTCCCTTCGGGGAGAAGGGCGGTATAAAAGTACAAATAAAATAAATAAATAAATAACATCTATGTACCATAAAGGAAACAAGAAGACCAAAACACTTATCGCTCGCAATCAGCATGCAAATAAGTAGAGATGAACACCAAGATTAATACTAGACCAACAAAGCAGTAAACAATACTCCAATCAAGGAACTTCCAACTCAAACAAACAAGCCAACAGTACACAACAGCCTAATTAAGGAACTAGCAAGCATACTCCCACCAATACTGACACAGCAAGCCAATGGTATATAAACAGATTGGAAAACCCACTCTCTTCTAAGACTGATGATGTTACTTAGTCAGGTAATGAAACAACTGCAAGAAAACAACCAAGCTCAGAGAACATCAAGGACCCCACAGTTCAACTCTGACCTACAAATATTCACTTCTATCAGTAGTAATTGTTCCACTTTTTTATCAATCCCTGAACAAGTGGGTAACACTTGAAGACAAGCGTATATAAACGGAGGCAAGCCTGTTGTTTGTTATAGGTCAGTTTCTGCATTTTCTCATTGATCAGCTCTTACAATGCTCTTTGGAAGCAGGTTGGCTTAAACAATTGCTAGAGATTTGGAGATTCAACATAGTAGTGATGTGAAAATGACCATAAGCAACTTCGTTAGGAATGTTTCTAAGAGAGTGAACTTGCAAAGAGACAATCAATTCAAGGCCTCACTGTCAGCATGAATTTTATTTAGTATTAAATATTTTAAAGTAATACGTGAAAGAGAGATGAGAGGCATGATGGCCTAATGGTGCAGATGCTCAACTCACATTCAGGAGATTGAGAGTTTGATCCTAGGCAGCAACAGATGTTTCTCTATCAGGGAGCAAAGAGAAAATATCTGTTGCGAACTTCACGTAGGCACCAGAAAGGGTATCCGGTCAGTAAATGCTCAGGTCCATTCAGTTGCTGCAACTTCACTCCAATAAAAAGGATTACAGGGTCATAAAAATGTGAAAGAGAGATGAAAGATAGGTAAAAAGAATACAAAGGTAAAATAGAAGTAGCAAAATACAGAACAGTAAACAAAAGATCTTAAAACAGCACGCAGAGTGTAATTTTGCAAGACATCCTTATGAATTATAACATACATTGTATCATTTTTAAAAACTAGCAACCACTAGTAAACTTTAAGACAAGAGTACATATTAAGAACCAACATCAGTACGATAGAAATCCTTGATTGAAAATATAAATATAATAAATGTAATCAGTTCTGAAAACTGATTCAAATTAGACTTTTCCATGAAGTATAGACTCTGTACACACCCAAAAATTAAGTTTCAATGAGATGCAAACCCATCTATTATTATAGTCCAGGCATGGTTTCTAGTTAAAACTGAAGTGGATATCAGATTTATTTCTAAAGTTTAAAATTCCTTTGGATAGTGAATTATTGTTGAGGTAAAGACACAGTGTGAGATGCATACAATATTTTGTTTATCATATTCATTTTCTTTTTATTTCACAGTGGTATCCAGTAGATCATCTGATACACCTTTCATTTTTGCTTAACACCTGGACCATCCACTGCCTCAGAGTCTCAGGATTGGGTGTCTCTTGGGCCTGTCAACCCTGAGAAACTGCCCTTCAGGGTAAGAAGAAGGACATGTTTCTGAAGGTGGAGGAGAATTCACCCCAGATCTAGCAAGGAGAATGGTGCTGAGCATAGCTGTCGAAGAATGTTTCAGTGAAAAAGGAATGAATCCACGATGTAATCCACAATGACGTTTTATTTCCATGGATTGGAAGATGCGTCAAGTGGTTTTGGAAGCAAGTATGAGCTCCAGAATGGGGCTCTGTAGAGACATTGCTCAGAATCTCTTCTCCAGTGTGTGGTATTGGCTGTAATGTAGTTCAGTGGATGTTCCCTATTTACTTTTCTTCCAGAAAGTATCTTCCTTGTTTTGGAAATCAGAGCTGCTTTCTTAGGCCTTTTCTCTCAGCATATTACTTCTCTCAATCCAGAACTTTCTTTTATCACCTCTCCTCAACCTTTTGCAGTTGGACATTCCCCCCCCCTGAGAATCGTCCTTCCCAGAAAGAATCGATCAAGGATCTAATTTGGGTGGCTGGGAGTTCCTGCTCCCCTTCAGAGTCATCATGTTTGCCGGTGGAAGTTTCATTCAACTGTCTTCATCTGGATTCTCTTTTTGATACAGCAACTTCTCTTTTTGCAGTACTCTATTGCTAAACTGGGTATCTTGCACATTTCTGTCCCCGAGTAAAAACCAGGGGCAATTACCATTTGTTGGTAAGTTAAGGACCTATTGATTGCCTTGAGGTACATAACTCTGTACAGTACCACTTGATAAATAATTTACTGTAATAATTGTTTGGGAATACAGCTAATCATTCCTTGGACAGCAAATGTGACTAACAAGCAAGTCCTGGAGCGCATAACACCAAACATGTCATTGGAAGAAAAAAATCACAAAACTGCATCTTGCTTATTTTGGCCATGTCCTGTGGGAGAATTCACTGGAGAAAGCAATTATATTTGGACAAGTTAGTGGCCAAAGACCATGATGGCTGGACAACATCAAAACTGACACCAGCCAGAGCATAGAGAAACTCAAGTAGTGCAAGTTCAGAAGATGTGGAGAGACCTGGCCCATAGAATCGCCAAGAGTCAGACACAACTGGACGGATAACGTCATCATCATCATCATTCTTCTCACCTCAATCCGCTGGTTCAATTTCACTTATCTATTTTTACCTTCCCACAGGTTTTCCTGGATTACATTCAAACAGTTTGAAGCTGCTGAATATCAAATGTCAATAATATGTTGCATCATGCGCCTTTGCTCCTATAAAGTCTATTATGTATGGGGAAAACTCCACCTGCTCCAGGTATGTCCTAGGAGCTCCCACAGGGCCAGTTCTGATCTGGGGGCAGCATGTCACAGGCATCCAAATTATCCAGCTGCTCAAGAGGTTCTAGGGAATTTTTTCCCCTTCCATACCCTGCATCCCTGCTTCTAGTCTTTGCTTTTTCATTAGGGAGGATTTGACATGACCACTGTCCTTTGGTCCATAGATGGTTACCAGCTAAAGGTGAGAGGATCAGAAAACCAAGCTCACCGTCAGTTAGAGACTACTCGCATCTTCAAATAATTATAAATTGTCCAGGCTCTAGATCATATCATTTACCTGTTACATGGGGTGGGGGAATTCCCCAAACTACTACCATCTTGTAGGGCATGGAGATGGAGATAGATTTCTGGCTAGAGATCTGTAGAATGTATACAGCCCAAGAAGAATTCTGATAGTCCCTTTAGAATGGCTTTGCTAGTTATGCAACTACGCAAGCTTTCTGTTTTCCATAGTTAGACTCTAAACTGAGAGTATAAAGGTAATAAGTCTCCTTGGCTATTGCCTCCCAGCTATTGGCATTCACAGGTGCAGTGCACCTGAAAGGAAGAGGTTTCGTTTCATCTAATTCAAAGAATATTTAGTTCTTTTCCCTGATGTTGACTAGTTTCCCCTTGAACACCATCTAAGCCCGTGAGCGTTAACGCATTGTGCAATATAAATTATGTATTTTGAGAAGTCTCTGTCCTGAATTTATATCTTGTCAACAGTATTGTTGGGTTCTCAATGTTGGTGTTGGTATATTGAGTTTGGAAGAAAAGACTCACTGTTTCGACCTTTGCTAATTTGCCAGATTCATTGGGACTATAGCTTCCATTCCCAGCTTTGAACAATTTGGGTGAAAATCCTAAGAATTGTAATCCCAACAACTCTGGAAAGTATCTATTTTATGGAAAGCTGCTCTTTCTCTTTGGCAGCCCCCTGTATAATTTATAATCCTCTGGAGTTTCTGCTTCACAGTTGCCTAGAACAATTCTTGATCACTGCCTATTATCGACATGCCAGTTGACCTGGGGCTTAGTTTAAATGGACCAGCACTTGGGTTGCATTTCATTTCATAAGAGTTGTTCAACTCACCCTTAGCCTATGCCCAAGAATATATCAAAATGCAGACTGTACTGTATTATGGAAACATATGCTTTTAAAAAATAGCTCTGAATAGCATCTTGATTCTTTTCCTGATAGAAGATCCTGCTTGGATCAAAGTTGGGCCTAAAAGCGATACCATGTTCTTATGAGGAGAAATTCTGAGGCAAATGTCCACTACTGAAGAAATACTCAGAGAGAAGAAGGGAAAGGGGGAGAGGGAGAGGGAGAGAGAATATGGCTAACTTGGATTAAGTTGTTGATATGTACAAGTACGAGAGTTTATCCTTTGTCCCTGGTTACTGGCACTCTAAACTAAGAAGGCAGGCCAGACTCGACCGATATCCTTCTCCCGCGGTCTGCCTTTTGTAAGATTTCCAGCTGCTGAATGAGGCAGTTCTAATGGTGAGAATCACTGGGCACCGTGCCAGCCCATGTGCCTAGCCTTTGGGAAGGGGCACCCCTTATTTAGAGGTGACCTCCTATTTCATGGCTGAGAGATTTGTGTATGTGTGTTTTAATAAATGTATCCCCCATTCTTGCAGCCAATGTACCTCTGCATGTTTGTTGGGAGAAGGAATTGTTTCGTTCAGTATGGGTTAAAGAGTGGGGATGTTGGATGAGCTATGTTTTTATTTAAAAAATAATTTATTATATTAAAGTCTATTTTCACAAAAAATCAGATGTTCCTGTCGTGAATTTATTTTTTCTCTGAAGGGGTTGATGGAGGCTGAATGCAACTATTTGATTGCCCTGATGGTGGCGATAGATTTATGTTCTGTTTTTCCCGTAGGACAGCGATCTCCAAGCTTGACAACTTGGTGACTTGTGGACTTTAATTTCCAGAAATCCTCAGCCAGCAATTCTGGGACTTGAAAAACCCAAGTGGTAAAATTGCTCCTGGAGATCAGGTTGTCCATCTAGCGCTTCCTTCTCCAATGTTTTCCAGTAACCACCATCTTACACAGTAGTGCTGAAGAGGAACATCTGACTCAAGTCATCCCAATGAGTTTTCATGGCTAAGGATAGACTTGAACTAGGGACTCCTCTGTTATGTAATACATTAATTGTTCTTCATTATACCCAATCATTATGCCACAGTGCTATTTTTCAGGGTGGGAGGTTAAATAATGTTCTGCATCCTAGGGAGAAAGACCATGTTACATTAAGTGAAGTTCTCAACCAAAGTTGGCCATAGTTTAGCCACATTTATCAGCACTGGTTGGCAAGAAAGGAGAAAGAAAAAGCAACTGTCTTCCACAATTGTCAATGTTATTTTGTATTTGTGACTTCCATGCTGTGTGACAAACAGATGTTTGTGAGACATAGATCTTTTGGTTCACTGACAAGAAAATGGTATGTCCACTGAGATCTGTTTTATAGTTAATTTTTCTTTGGTCAGATATAACAGAATCTTTAGATTGGATGCTAAAGGTGCAGAACCACTCACATCCAAGTAAATAATGTCAATTCTTAGACAATAGAAAATACTTTTCTTTTTAAAAAAAGCCCTTCAGAATTTTTATACCAAACACATCATTACAACAGTTACTGAGAAATTGTATGGAAGAATTAACATATTTTATGCTGCAGTCATTCTCTTACCAGAATGTTTTTTTCATCCACAATGATTCTCATCACAGATGAAATCATTGAGGAAGACAGCTGCAATGACTGGAGGAGAGGGGACTGCACTAGCCAACTGCAGTAAGTTATTATTGCACCTACAAAAGAAATAAAGACAGATCTCGTAGGCCTGCTTATGTAAGCAGAAGTCAGAAAACACCACTTGAATAGCAATTAGAAAAAAGAAAAGCAGAGGCTACCATCAAAGAAGATCTGGATTAGTCATCCAGAGGGTGATGTTAATAGTGGGGAGAGGACAGATGACCCCTTAGTTACCAACCTTAGTTGTGTCTGTGTAACTTGTTGCATTGCTTGCTAATGGTAATGATAATACTCGTCAGTTTGAGCAAATTCAACAAGTGCCTTCTCTTCTGTGCCTTGCCTTCTGTTCTGTTATGTAATACATTAAACCTATTTCTGAATTTACTATTTTCCTGGGTTTGCAAACAAGGATTCTTAATTTAGAAACTGTTGCCTGCATCTCACTAACTCAGAAATACATGCAGGTACTGAAGGACAACTGTGAGCCTGATAGTTACATTCATACAGCATGTCATGGTTGGCAATTGTTTCCTTTTTTGTGTAGATGATGATGATGATGAAGATGATGGTGGTGGTTGTTGTTATTGTTATTGTTATTTACCACTTAACAGTGCTTTACAGCACTCTCTAAGTGGTTTACACAGTCAGCCTATTGCCCCTAACAATCTAGGTCCTCATTATACTGACCTCGGAAGGATGGAAGACTAAGTCAACCTGGAGCCAGTGAGAATCGAACTGCTGAACTTTGGATGGCTAATGGCAGATGGCAGTCGGCAGAAATAGCCTGCAGGGCTGCTTTTAACCACTGCACCATCCTGGCTCTCTAATATTTTCTGTTATTTATTTATTTAGTCAAGCATGTATGAGAAAACAAGAATAAGTAGGAACATACCATATAAACATATAGGTACAAACAGGTATAAGCATATCCATAATAAATGAGAACGAACAAATGGGGATAGTAGGACAGGAACGGTAGGCACGCTGGTGCACTTATGTACACCCCATTGTGGACCTCTTAGGAATGGAGTGAGGTGCACGGTAGACAGTTTAAGGCTAAAGTTTTTGGGAGTTGAGGATGTAACAATAGCCTCAGGAAGTGAGTTCCAGGCATTGACAACTCTGTTGCTAAAGTTGTATTTTCTGCAATTGCATGATCTTGCTCATGAGTGTTGGGGAACATGCTGAGATTACTGTGAAAGTGTTTATTGGTGCACCAAAGCTTTTTCATGTAAATAGCCATATGTGCATCGCTGCCCCAACTCCAACTAAGCAATCCATGTGAATGAGATACATTGCCTATCCATGTCCTATGCCACAAATTAGTTTCTGTTCTACAATTACCTGCACTCTGAAGGATAACCCTCAACCTGACATTGTCAAAAGTGCTTCTGAGTTCTTCATAAAAATGCACGTCCCCTTTCCCAAGCCAATGGCGTTTGTTTTGTATAAAGTTCTTGGAGATCTTCACATGTACTAGTTTACAGGGCTGTGCTCTGCTGTGAGTTCAGAATCCAAAGCCCACGTTGGGATGTGTAGGAGTGCACCTTATCTGCCACTCCTTAAACCGAACACATTTTAAATAGAAGAGGCATCATAAAAATGCACGTTCCCCCATTCATTTCTCCAGAGTTTGGCACATTCTTTTGACTTTCATGGACTGCCCAAAAAGTACGATGGACTATCTGTTAATGCTGGTCTAGAATGGGAAATGATATGTGGAAGAGGAATAAAGTAGAATAGAACTAGTAGAGTAGAATAGGCTAAAATATGTAAAGAACAGTTGCTGGAATTGAGCATGAATGAAAAAGATGAAAAGAAGGACTAGGGGGGATAAGAGTGTTCCAATATCTCAGCGGTTGCCAGAGGGAGTCAGCTGATTCTCCAAAGCCCCTGAAGCCAGGACAAGCAGCAACGGATGGAAACTAATCAGGAGAGAAGCAACCTAGAACCAAGGAGGAATTTCCTGACAGTGAGAGCAATTGTCCAGTGGAATGACTTTCCTCCAGAACAGAGATGTTCCAACTGGGGTCCATGGGGGATCTTTGACAAGTTGGCCAGGGTGTCCACAGACAAGTCAAGAACAATTTGGAAAAAGTCATATACATGAATTGTCGATTAGTATTTAGCTGAATTTGTGGGAATGGGGTCCGCCATGTAGCAATGACATGTTTTGGGCTCCACTACTTGAAAAAGGTTGAAAACCTCTGCTCCAGAAGTTGTGGGTACTCCCAACGCTGGATGTTTTTAAGAAGAGATTGGACAAGCATTTGTTCAAAATGGTACAGGGTTTCCTGCCTGCAGGGGGTTGAACTAGAAGACCTCCGAGGTCCCTTCCAACTCTGTTACTCTGTTCTGTTCAGTGGCCAGTGTGAACCAGTCTGCAAGTATAATAAGGGTTGGAAGAGAGCTTGGAGGTCTTCCAATCCAACCCTCTCTTCAAGCAGGAGCACCCATTCCAGGCAAATGGCTATGTCCAGTCTCTTCTTGAAAACCTCCAGTGATAGGACCCAGCTATCTACAGGACCACACTCTACCAATGGATACCTCCCGCCAACCCACACGCTCCCACAGAGTGAGCCTCCTCAGGGTGCCGCCGGTCAGACAATGCCGACTGGCGACCCCCAGGGGGAGAGCCTTCTCTGTGGCAGTGCCCACCCACTGGAATGATCTCCCCCCTGCAATTCGTACCATTTCTGACCTTCCGACCTTCCGCCGTGCCCTGAAGACCGACCTATTCCATCTGGCAGGTCTGTCGTAGCTGTGCCCTTGTCCTCCTGCTCTTAATTTTGGGGGTTTTAGATGAGGTTCTTAAATATTCTTAGTAACAGGCTTAATTTAATTCTTTTAATAACATTTTAAATTGTATATGTATTATGTATTTTAAATTGCCTGTAGGCCACCCTGAGTCCTTCGAGAGAAGGGCGGGATAGAAATAAAATTCATTCATTCATTCATTCATAGAGTGCCCACAACATTTGACAGTTCAGGTGTTTTAGCCTTACCTTTGACTGGACATTCCAGCAGAACATTTGTCCCTGTTTTTGCTAGGATTGTACCTCCAACAGACATGGACAGATTCTGAAGTTCAAAACTGGTAATATTTTTTTCAGAAGACAATATAACAGGAGCTTCTGTGAGGGAAAAATCAACGGGGAGATAAACAGTAAAAATCAGTCCCAGAATTCTGCCTTCTTGTCAGACTCTCTGAGACCCTCAGGATGGACTTATGTGGAGTCAGAGATAGGAATTTAACGGGAGAGAGTTTCCCAGACTCTATTTTTGCTTATTTTCATCACCTCTCTCAAATTATGGTAACTAACTGAACCTCAGAAAGGAATGTTTACAGAACTTTGGGGGAAATGTTGAGTGCAAATCCCCTCACATTTCATTGAATGCGAAAACGAGTGCTTAAAAACCTATTAAAAACACCAAACAAATTCATATCATGGAACAGTGGCCAGGAGGAACTACGTTTCATTGAGAGTTGATTGGCAATCAATAAGTAATTGTAAAACCACAGCATCGAGTATTACCTGCGTAAAACAGTGCCATGTCTTGAAAAAATTCATTGCCCTTTGTGCAGCGATACACCCCCATTTCTTTCTCAGTGGGGTTCAAAATCTGGACTTTGTCATTGGCTTCGAAAATTACCCTGCAGAATGTTAAAGGATAAGGTTTAATCAATAGAAGTGAATGCTATTCTTCACAAACTGTCCAAACAACCATAACGAACAGACCGTTCTTCACAAGATGAGTCTAACACTCCCTGGACAGCGAAAGGATGAGCCTGTGGCGCAGTGGCTAAGGCAACTGCCTAGCAAGTAAAACCAGCTCAGGTTCAAATTCCAGTCTGGTTTTCCAGCTAGGGTTAGGGTATGGCTCGCTGATGAAAGCTAGAAATGGCCATCAGAGTCTCCCTTGCTTTTCTGGTGAATTTCTCCAGTTAATAAATCAGTGGTTTCTGCCTGCAATGGCTCTAGCGAATGACCCTGGGCTGAAGGGCAAATGTGAAATGGAATGTTCCATTCCCGTAATCAATGACCACCAGGTGTCGCTCTTCACAAATGAGTCTAATATTCCCTGGACTGAACTGGCAAAAGGGTGATCCTGTGGTGCAGCGGTTAGGGCAGCGATGGCAAACCTATGGCACACGTGCCACGGCGAGCATGCAGAGCCCTCTCTGTTGGCACTCGAGCCAAGTTGCCTCAGCACTGCCCCAGTGCTGAGCATTCTCAGAAGAGAGTACTGGTGCCAGGCGATGACATCACAGGGCCATGCGCATGCTCTAAAGAGAGTGGCGGTGCCTGACGATGACGTATAGAGCCATGCACATGCTGAGAAAGAGAGTAATGGCACCAGGCAATGACATCACAAGCTGTGACTCATTAGTTATAACTTGTCTGGACACTTGGTGCCTAAAAGGTTAGTCATCAATGAGTTAAGGCAACTGCTTAGCAAGTAAATCAGCCCAGGTTTCGAATCTCAGTCTGGTCTTCCAGCTAGGATTAAGGTATGGCTTGCTGAGGACAGCATAATACGCTAGAAATGGCCACCCTTCCTTTTCTG
>JANHFO010000918.1:0-10969 GCA_032468095.1 Pareas carinatus
TTTGTTATATTGTGTTATATATTTTTGTGCTGGCACATAAATAAATTCAAGGAAGACTAGGATAGATCTATTTCGAGTTTATTAGATCTCATCAGCTAGCCACATCCTTTATTACTGGGAATTGAACTCTGGAAGTCTGGCATTCCAGGCAGATACATTAACCACCAAGCCATGAATTCTCTTCCTGTGTCATATATATATATATATATATATAAAACAACATTATAAAATTGCAAGGGATGGAGAGATTCAATATGGGAAGACTAAGAGTTGTTAACGCAAGTGGGGGTGGTGTGTAACACCGTGGCTGTGTGGGTCGCCGTGTCTTCAACGCAAGGCTGCCAAGCCAGGTTTTGAACCCTTTGCAGAATGCCAGAACATCGGGGGTGGGGTTTTTTCCTCACCTCTGGGGGCAAGAGGTTCCACAAAGCTGGGCCAGCTGCAGAAAAGTCCTTCTCGCTAAACCTAAACAAACACAGAAACAAACAAGTCTGACTTCCTTTAGACGTTGTTTTCTTAGCAGTGGGTGGAGACAGACAACGTGGAAAGCATGGTGATCCTTAGAAAATATCAGGGGCAGCAGCCTGAGGTCGACTAGAGATCTCAGTTGTATTCACAACAAACAAACAAGGAGTGCTATATGAATTTTCCCCAGTATGATTTTAATTACATGCCTAAGCATCTAAGGGATGGAAGCTTTGTCCCATGTGTTTCATTTTAATATGTGAGCAAAAGCCATGCACCAAGTCACTCTGATGAATCATACATCTGACACCTTCTACTCCAGGTAAAGCTATTAGTGATTAAATTGCTTATGCTCACTTTTAAATGACATTTGGTGAATGCTGTTAATCAGTTTATGAATTAATTTCTGCCTTTCCCCACAAAGTTACTTGAAACTATGAATTTCTGAAGGCCATCAGTTAAATTGTTTTGGGACTAATATGATACATCATGGAACAGCTTGCTACTTAGGCCCCATGCAGTAGCCCCGTAGCTTTGCCATCAGAATTAGTTCTCATAATAATTAAATAATAATTTTTCAAACAGGTTCAACTCTATCCTGAAAGATTTTGATGAAGGCAAAAAGCAATCGGATCCAGGAAGATGTGTATGGGCAATTTTAATTAAAATAAATTACATTTTATTGCTACAACTCATTGTTAGGCTCAGCACATTTGCAAAATTCATTTAATGCTATCTAGATTGCTATAATATTGTTAAAGAATCAGCTACCAATCCTAAATTAAAAAAACGTAATGGAACTAAATATCTAACAGAATACCGTATATATATGATATACTGTCTTAGTATTTTGTATTCTGATACGACCTTATGTCTAAACAAACTTCCATAAGATACTGTGTTGTTTACTGCATCCTATTACTACACCCTTAACATATGGTGTAAATATCAATCCTCAATGAAGTCCATCATTTTCAGTGCAATGATGAAGTTACCTAGTTGGTAACAAAACTTCTGCAGGCAAACAATTAACCTCAGGGAACACCAAGAACTGTTCAATTCAATGCTGAGCTACAGATATTCTCTTAATAACATTTCAGAAGGTTTTATCGCTGACAAAGACCCCTTAACTGCATATGGAGTAATGGGTTTTATGAATACCTAAATAAGTTTTATTATTATGTTTTAGGTTTCGGCTATGGCTCTGCTTTTAATACAGTGGCAAAAAGTTTAAGTGATGGTGGTTTATTAGTACGCTTTGATGGTACACTTTTGTTTATCGATATTATATTATGATATTTCCCAACTTTGACATTTATTGCTATAATGTGCCTAAGAGGGTTTAGAATATTTAAATCTCAAAAGCTATATAAATCTAAAAGGCCCCTTTCCTTCTGCTTCTAAGTAAAATCTATATTTAGAGCTATGCATTTGGGCAAATGCTTCTGCTCATGTTTGAAAACATTAGAGAAGGTTACCTAGAGAAAATGTAAACACACGTTCCATAAATGCAGGATTCTTTTCTATTTATGTTTTAAAACTTTACGCCCAACAAATATTTTGCAGGTTGAAAGTCACATCCATTCACAGGAAAGTTTTTTTTAAGGGTGGAAAAATACCCCTAAACGGAAAGATGCACTTTGTAGGATCAAGGACATCAGCAAGTTTAGGAGCTGTCTTTGACCATGGATACTGAAAACTGACGGCACCATTTCTTGCCGTTTTAAGATGGAAAATATATGAAGGCTTTAGTGAAAGTCTTAAATAACCGCACCACAGTGAAAATGCAAAATACTCTTGTTGTTGTTCAGTCACGAAGTCATGTCCAACTCCTTGTGACCCCATGGACCATAGCCCGCCAGGCCTCTCTATCCTTTGCAGCCTCTTGCAGTCGGCCTAAACTCATGCTTGCTACATCGGTGACATCATCCAGTCATCTGATTCTCTGCTGTTCCCTTCTCCTTTGGCCTCCCATCTTTCCCAGCATCACATTCTCATTAGGTGACCAAAATATCTGAGTCTTAGTTTCAACATTTGTCCTTCTAATGAACAGTCAGGGTAGATTTCGTTCAGGACTGACTGATTTGATTGCCTTACAGTCCAAGAGACTGTCCAGAGTCTTCTCCAGCACCACAACTCAAAGGCATTCATTCTTCGACGTTCAGCCTTCCTTCAGCCTTCCTTATTGCTCAAACTCTTCTAACTGCCCTTAAATCAAGATGATATACCTTCATTATGACCCTTAACATCGCCCCCCTTCCAAGTGCTTAACACATTTTCTGTTGACAAAATAGTGACTTCTTTTACAGCTCAAATCATTTTCTCTCTAAATATGTTGGGATAAATATTGTGCAAAGGCAACTTTAGAAGTGTGTCAGCTACTTTTTCTAAAGTAGGGGCAGCTATCTGAGCTCATCATGAAGCAATTTCATAGTAGGAGAGCTATCTGGTGATTTTTGTTTGAAATGTCATGTTTTCTTTTTTTTAAAAAAAATATTGACCTAGGATTAAAATTTAGTATTTCTGGTCTTATTATGTAAAAACACACAACCTAAAATTGTTTGGAAATATTGATACATACCTTATATCCAAATAGTTTGATGCATATGGCACCTCTAGCACCTAGATTGTCTTGTCCTCTTCTTATACAATAACAGTTTTGTGTCAAAACTCCTTTAATAGTTTTGGTTTGAGAACTTTATTTAATTCTGACCGTCCTGTGAGGAAAGGACCACGGAATGAATAATCTTAGAGCAGTTTATTTACTATAACAATACAAATAATATACTTCTTGTCTCCTTGTGACTTGCTGGATTAGTCCATGCAGAATTTGAAACAGTGTCAAGAAAATGAAATACTTTGCCACTGTTTCATTCTTATGGCTAAGAGGGAGTGACTGACCCAAGCTTTGTGCCTAAGGCAAGACTAGAACACATGACACCGCCCCTCCCCCAGTTTCTACTCTGTTGCCTTAACCACTATACCAAATTGGTTCTTAGTGTAATGCAAAAATCCTTATTCTGAAGACATGACCATATTCTAAAAAAGATATTTTGCAATTCCCCCACTTGTCTGAAGTTATTCTGAAGCTCTATGGCTTTATTGGGGGCATCTTTCTGTTGAATTTCCAGCCATGATTGTTTTTAGTAGGTATTTTCTCTCCATTTTTTAAGAGATGCAAATCAATTAGATATTGCGTGTTTCTCATGTTTCCATGTAATCAGCACCATTTTTCTCTTAACACCAAGCCTTTGGAAGAGTTCTATAAAGTGATGCCTTCCATTCCAACACAGCTGCTTTTTTTTTTAAAGAGAAACTCTCATATGTATTAAGTGACAGCAAAAAAATTGTGACAGCAAAAAAAAGTGTGTGTCTGTGTGTCTGTGTATATTTGTATGAAAATAAATACACTATCTTGCTCCTTTTAGATACCAACATACAATGTTCAGCAGCACTCAAAATCCATCGAATGACAATCTGCGCTATAAATTAGATTTAATGAGGACTTAGTTTGCCACATACAATGCTCTAAAAGTTGCTTGTTTTCCACATACTAACCTTTTATGTAAACCCACAAGAATTCTCTTAGATTCTCTACGATTTTTAATGACTGTATGTCACCCTCCTTATGCTGGTCTATTATCACAATATTTATTTGATTTGATATTTGATTTGAGTCATCTTTTCCTTATTGATCATCTGATTTTATCTTTAGTAATTTGGACTGAAACTGTTAGTATAAAAATGTTTACATTTTATTATGCATAATAGATACATTTTGGAAGATGAACACAGTAATAAAATGGGCAGTTTTGCCATCAATTTTCCCCTATAGAATATTTTTTACTCAAATATTTCACTAATATAAACATTTTTAGATTTTTTTAATTTTTTTTTACAAAATAGTAAACGTTTCAACAAAAACCAGTCATCTGAGTATACAATTCACCAATATTAAAAAAATTGAGTATATTATTAACATTTTCTAATACATTTTTAAATCCTACTCCTTCATTCTTCTTTCAAACCATTGGTAAAATAAATTCCAAGTTTGAAAATAATCTGATTCTTCCTTTTATTTCTTTCTCATAGTCAATCTGTTCATTGGTGCACAGTCTAATATTTTCTTTATTACTTCTTCTTCTAGTGGTGTTTCTTCCATTTTCATGTTTGTGCAAAATCAATTCTCGCTGCTGTTAATACATGTACAATCAAGTATATATATTGCTTATTAAATTAAACTCTATCTGTATTTCTAAGATTTCTCTTAAACATGCATAATTTTTTTATCCAATATTCTTTAGCATGTTTACAAGTTCACCACATATGATAATAAGTGCCTAGTTTACATTTACATTTTCAACATTTATCCAATACATTTTAAAACATTTTTGCCATTCTTACTGGTGTCATGTGATTTTGAAAAAAAAAATATTTTCTTGTCCATTTGAATTTTGGTACAGGATTACATTTCAATCACAAATAAGATACAAAAGAAAGCTGCAGCCAAATAACTACTTTGTACTAACCCTGTAGTATCTTGACTAATTGTAACATCACATATGCTAAATAAATAATACAAAAGGAATCAATTGAAAAAGAAATGAAAAAATGAAAAAAAAATCAAGTTCCAAAGAGTTTTTCCTCCTCTTTAGGGAAATATTTTCTTTAGAGATCTACCAGGATATTTCTAGGTTCCCGCAACAGCTGTCAGAATGAATAAATCAGGGACTTTCCAGATAAATGCTTATATTGGAAATCCATAAATCAAGACACCAGTACTATCAATGTTCAGTTATTTTCTTAACCATTTCCCCACAATTTATTGAAGGACTTCATTCATAGTTTGATGATCCCCACCGTCGTCTATATTGAGTTGCTCCTTTAAAGATTCTATCACCTAGAATGATAATAAGAAGGCAAAGTTTGGCAGTGGCCTATAACATTCTTGAAAAAACTAAAGAAGAATTTCCATGGATTTTACTAATTTAAACCAAGCCACTTACACAACATAGTTTTAGTGCATGTAAAATGCAATTTATGATACATTTCCCCCCACCTCTGCTAGTTTCTCAGAATAGAATATCGGAGTTGTTGAAAAAAAAGTTATTTCCTTTTTTCATAAGAAACAACACAGAAACACGAGCAACAAGAGCAGTTGATTATTAAAAACAATCAAGCTTTTTAATAGCCCATTCATAAAAGTTATGCCAAAGGAAATCCTTTCTAAAAGATTTTTTCCTATTTAGTTCAATATTTGCTACCAAATGAATTGTGGAAAAAATTGTACAGGAAAAAATGAAACCTTATCACTACCACTACTCATTCCCCAAGGCCAAAAATAATTATTTTAAAGAGATCAGCCTTGATCTTTTCTGTTTTAATCAGAAGAACAGTAGTATAATCTCCACAACAATTTACTTCCTAATTCCCAGAAAATCACTTAGACCAATGACAAAAATATCTCTGCCTTATTTTCCCAGCCTTATTTCAGCCTTCCAATAATCCTAAGCACTTTAAAGAAACAGGACAAAAATTATATGGAATTAACTCATACAAAATTAAAAACTTGGGATGATTTGATTGGATTTAAATTCCTTTTGAGCAATTGGGGGAACAAAATATTGGCAAGGCACAAATGCCATAAGGTAATATAGATGTAATTCTTCAAATTAATATGACACAGACAGGTTGACTTGCATTTTTTCCCTATCGCATCACATTCAATTGCTAGCAAATAATTTTTTCCAGAAGCTCTTTCAAAAGAGATGAGTAGCTTTATTGCCCTTGCTTAGTGACAATATGGTTAAGGCATATTTTTGAATGCCAATATTTAATTTCCTTCCATTGCCTTTCAGTCTACCCATATATCAACAAACTTCAACGGGACAATAACAGAAGAGAACGTCTTCTACTTCTTCTTAGGTGAAGGTCCTCTCCTTATGAATTTATTTAAATTGTCTTTTATCCCCCTTTCCTGCCTGCTGTAACCAAAAGACCTATTGTTGAGCTTTACCTGAACATTTGATCAACCCAGTATAATATTTAATAGTAAAACTTTTTCCAGAATGAGGATTTTACATTTGATACTCATGGAATACAAATATCATTTATTGGCAGTTGTCCAAATGTTATCCTCAAATATTCAGTATAAATATTGGCAAGATTTATGAATAATTTACCGGCTGAGTGGTTTCCGGTCTACTTGTATGAATTTGCAAGTGCTTGAGTTTCTGCATTTCATCCATAGAACTGTTTCCTTGATTCAGTTGCTGTTGGAACAAGTTGTGTTTTTCCAGCCCTGGTGGGAGATTGTGCTTGACAGTGGTGTATGTGACCTTGTCCTCAAAACTTCTGTCTGCAGAAAGCGAATGGAAATGATGAAGAAAAATCATCACAGGTACCCTTGGATTTCTTGGTAAGGAAGTGAGATACAATTCATCTCAACACAACATTGCTGTTCCTGAACACATGGGAAGGGCCACATTTGGGTGTCTACGATCTCCATATAAAATTTGGAGATTAAAAGACTTTTGTGAATGGGTCAGAATTTTTATCCCTGGGTTGCTGGGTTTTTTGTTTGTTTGTGTGCGTGTATTTCTTAATTACGTTCACAATGTTTTAAGGGCTACAAAATTGTAGCGTGGTCTATAATTTTCAATGTTTTCTAACTAACATGTTGGGAAACAATGCTACTTATTTTCAGCCGTTCCACTAAGGAGTATAAAAACAGATGTTTGGGGTCCACAAATGGCTCTGAGAACAGACCAAATATTGTCAGTAAGTCCTAGTTCTTAGAGAAAAATCATTTTATTCCTCTTCTTCAAAATTGCTAGTCGATAGGACATTTAACTATAGGTCTGATTCTTCACCAATCAGCAGCAAACTACCTTCGCTCGGAACACACACAAATCTGTCCTGTGCTCAACATCTAGTTAAGACATTAACGTATTTTCATATTCTAGATTTAATTGTGTTGATAAATGAACGTATTCATACTATATTGAATTGTGAAAAACTAATATTTAGCTGGTGTGTGTGTGTGTGTATGTGTGTGTGTATACAGAGCCAGCCGAAGGTCAGTGTTAACAGTGCAACCACGCAAAGCTTGCCAAGGATCCGCAGGGTTAATAAATAGGCCCCGCCCAGTGCTTGTTGAGGCTTTATACTTCACATTTCACACCGGGTTCTGCTTGTTCTTCGGCTGTCTCTGTGTGTATATGTGTGAAAGAGAGAGACAGAGATAAAGAGAGGGAGAGAAAATGAGAGTGAGAGAGAACTTTACATCTACCATTCAGTTTCATGGCCATTTCCTTGATTAATTCACTCTCATTAAATTTAGTTGTCAGTGGAGTTCCTGTTAAGAGATAGCACAATGCCATTAGCTAATTATGAAACACAAGTCAGGAAGTTCTGACACATCCCATTAAGGGTGGGCAGCTTGGTTCAGAAAATAAAGACAGAAAATGCAGCACTATCAAGATACTTTTCCTGCAGCAACCAAATAGTAGGTCTGTCACACATTTTCCAAAGATAATCCTGTGTTCTTTTTCTTTTCTAAGCAAATTATTTTCAACTGTACAGAGAAGATAAAATATTGTTTGTAAGTCTGCATGTTGCAAAAACAAGTCACAGTAATGTGTTGTCAGAGCTCTGGATGGTTTAAGTTCAGAGTAACTAAAGACCAGTTGTTTCCTATACCAGCCTGCTTGCTTTTTAAGATCCAATTTGGAGGTTCTTCTGTGGTTGGGGTAGTACTGGTTAGATAACTGTGAAAAACATTAAAGGGACAGGGCTGATTTTACTGACATCATTGAGCGTCTAGTCTGATCCTCATGTCTCCTGGTCAAGACGTGCTATGTCTTCATGCACAGGTCGTTGCTAGTGGCTTAAATATTTCATTAGTTTATCAAAATGTAAGATACAGAGATATAAAGAAAAGTGAAAATAATGGGAGAACAGGGAAGGAAAAGGAGAAGAGGGAAAAGAGTAGGATAAACGGGAAAAGAAAAAGAAAAGCATTGATTTCCGACTTCTTTTGGTGCAATAGAATAAGGTAATCACATACAATCTCAACTTTTTACTTTTACATAATAAAGTATTTCTATAACAAACCTATCTAGTCAGGAAAACTCAAAATCAAAGTTTCATTTTTCCCCACCTCAAGCACAAAGTCCAAAAATGATTTCCAAGGAGAAACAAAAATAATTATATTCTTTTCTTTAATCAAAGCAGCCAATTTAGCAATTCTGCTAACTCCATCAACTTTTGCAGCCATTCATCCCTTGTTCCAATCAAAGTATCCTTCCATTTTTGCACATAAAGTATTCTTGCTGCAGGCCATCTACAAGCCATTGCTGAGACAGCTTAAAATTGTCTTTAGTTGTAAGTTGGAAGAAGCGTTTTCCTTTTCTTCTGACACAATTTTGGCTATGGACATGATCTACTACATTTTACCGATGATGTGGTTAAGACTTGCCAGGTATTACATTGACTTTTTATGTACACTTGATTAGTAGTCTTTTGACAGAATGCTAGGCTACCCCTATACTACAGGATTTGTGCACCCTTCAGAAAATGCTGGATCAATGCTTCCCAAAGGGCCAATTTAAACTGAAAAAGAGGGCTGTGTTTTATCATTTGTGCATTATTGGTTCTGTCACTGAAGAGTATACTATATGTTATTATTGCTTCAGCCAATGAAGAATTGGAAATGCAATTTGGTAAACTTTTACACAATTTTGCTATCTATCCTGCCCCTTGGAGGGAGGAAAAATTTTGTATCTTTTTAAAGAGCTCCTAAAGCTAATTTCCTAGGTGCATTGCGTTGCATTATATATTATATTGTATTTGCTAAAAGGCAATGCTCCATGAATTAAATATATCTGAATGAAAATTATTTATATAGCTTCACTTTTCAAGAGATATCAAGTCATTCAGACTCTTCCCTTGCATATGAAGGCCTCTGAACAACTTGCAGTTAGCTCTTTAAGTTCTAATTGTATTAGGACTTAGTAAATAGGAAACTCAGAGGTGTCTTCTGTTGTTTAGTAAACAAATCAATGCAGTTAGTGCTAAGATCTCAAATCATCAGACTTCCTGGAGCCAGCAAGATCGAAGCTCCCTCCAGTCTGCGTGGGTTGGGCTGTAATAGAAAAAGAACAGCTTCCACTGATTGGCTGAGACGTGCTTGAAGCCTCAAGTTAAAAAGACAGCAGCAGAGTTTTGCAGCTGTTGGTAGTTTAGTTGAGTATTTTACAGCAGTTAATAAAGTTCAGTTGTTCAGAGCTCTTCAGCCTTGTGCCTCATTATTATGACTACATGTTTCACTTAGTTTAATGATCTCTGATGAAATTACTTTGTGCTCCAATTCAATGGTGAAACCCAGTTCAAAACATGGCAGGAAAAGAACAAGTAAGAGTTAATCTTCCCATAGGTCAAATCAGGCTGACATTGTAGTGTTTAAGTTGTAAATACAATGTGTCTTTCAGATTCTGCAGTTAGGAAGAAGACTTCAAGTATCAAATCACAAATAAGCCGTGTAATTTCAAATGGTTTATCCATCATGGTTTTAACATGCTGGAATAATCAAATTGTTGTTAAGGATTTCTTATTAAAATTGAAAGACATAGTGTGGCTAAAAAGAAACGGGGTCCCAGAAAGTCAGATGGATGTAATTTATTTAGCAGAATTTAGATCAAGGGTTATTACAGCATGGAAACCACATTCTATGGAATGTTCTTTTAGGCTGTTTTGTTAACAGAAAGGGAAATCTGGAGGCATCTAAAAAAATGGAGTATCCTCTCCCTGGCTGATAAAGAGATTCATGATAATAAATGAGTCTTTCCTAATAACTCTAAATATCTATAAGCCTTCTAGAAGTGCCAAATGTCTATACGCCTCTTATAATTTCAAAGTTATTATGGGTGGACTACTCAGGGAAATGCAATAGGTGTATTAGAAGATTATTTTTTAGCAGAAACTATTATATTAATATTTAATGTAATATATTAATGTAAAAAAATAGCAAAATGGTTAAAATTAACTTCCCTTATAGCCAGAAGAATTTTATAGTAAACCCAGCAGAATATAAACTCTTGGATTTACTTTATGTATGGAACTCTCAAATCCTGAATGGTTCCTATCCCAGGGATTTCCCTGAGCAATTACAACCTCTTATAAAGCAGTTAAGAAGTATAATCAATTATGTATGTATCTGCTCTGCCAGGACAGGAACATTTTAGAAGGCGGAGGTGATTTTAATAATTTGGAGTAATCCACAACCCATCTTCTTCCAATATTAGGCTAGGAGCCAGTAAGAAGTTAAAAGTTTCCAATGAGAAAAATCACTGCAATTTTACTTTCAATCATCTGGACATCTGCCAAATGCAGTAAAAAAAGTTTTCTGGGTCTTGTTGCTTTAAAGTGCTCCATGGCATAGGGCCCAGTTATTTGCAGGACCGCATTCTGCCAATTGATACCTCCCGCCGACCCACACGCTCCC
>JANHFO010000918.1:38927-48928 GCA_032468095.1 Pareas carinatus
GTGAGTGGAATTAGAGCAATTATAAACAGCAGAGGTGATAGTGAGTCACCTTGAAATATTCCTCTCCTGATGTTGACGTGGCCAATTTGCTCACCATTGATGGTTAGCTTTTCATTGCTGCCTTGATAAATTCTTGGATGCTTCCAGTAATTCCTGCTAACTCCAAACTTTTTAGTATCCAGTCATGTGGCAAGGAGTCAAATGATGATGATGATGATGATGATGATGATGATGATGATGATTGCAATAATCCAGATGAGGGACGGCAAATGCCTGCGTGACTGTGCGTAAGGCGTCCCAATCTAGAAAGGGTGAATCAGGCGCACCTGATAAAAGCCATCCTGGTCATGGCCGTCATGCTTTATTTGTTTGTTTGTTTGTTTGTTTGTATACCACCCTTCTCCCTGAAGGGACCCAGGTCAGTGTATAGCCATCTAAAAGCAACAACAGCCACAAACTACAATACACAAAGCAACACAATATTAAAAACAATTAAAATATATAAATTAGTATGGCCACAAATTTAAAAGCCAGAATATAAATCCCATTTATAGCCAGATCTAAATATATAAAATTAATCATTTTAATAAGTGGAGAGGTAATGTGGATCAGGCCAGGACAGCCTGAATAAACAAATACGATTTTATGGCACGGCGTAAAGCACAGAGGTCCGAGGTAATACGTATCTTCGAGGGGAGATCGTTCCAGAGGGTGGGAGCTACCACAAAGAAATCTCTCCCCCTTGGGGTCGCCAGGCGGCACTGTCTGGTCGATGGCACCCTGAGGAGACCCTCTCTGTGGGAGCGCACCGGTCAGTGGGGGGTATTTGCTGGCAGAATGCGGTCCTGTAGATAGCTGGGTCCTAAGCCATGGAGCGCTTTAAAGGTCATAACAAGTACCTTGAAGCGCACCCAAAAACCCATCGGCAGCCAATGCAGCTCGCGCAGGAGGGGGGCCACATGGGTCCTGCCACTGGCCTCCATAACCCCCCGCGCGACTGCATTTTGTACCAGTTGAAGCTTCTGAATGCAGCCCAAGGGGAGCCCCATGTAGAGAGCATAACAGTAGTCCAAGAGGGCCATGACGAGTGCCTGAGTGACTGCATGGCGTAGCGATCTAAAAAGAGGCGCAACTCGCAGACCAGGCAAACCTGGTAGAAGGGCTCCCTGGTGACGGCTGCCACATGGTCTGCTAAGGATAGCTGTACATCCAGGAGGACACCCAAGTTGCGAACCCTTTCTATAGCGGCCAAAGTCTCGCCCCCAATAGCCAGCGATGGAACAAGCTGGCTATATCGCGGCACTGGCAGCCGCAGCCACTCGGTCTTGGAGGGATGAGCCTGAGTCTGTTGCACCCCTTCCAGATCCGCATGGCCTCCAGGCACTGAGACATCACCTCGACGGCATCATTGGGAGGGCCTGGGGTGGAGATGTACAGCTGGGTGTTGTCAGCGTACTGGTGGTACTCCACCCCAAAGCCACGGATGATCTTACCCAGCGGCTTTAATAGATGTTGAACAGGAGGGGTGAGAGGACTGACCCCTGTGGCATCCCCTCCAACCGCCGCAGCAGGATACCATGGTCGATGGTATCGAAAGCCGCTGAGAGGTCTAACAGGACCAGGATAGAGGAACATCCCCTATCCCGGGCCCTCCAGAGATCATCAACCAACGAGACCAATGCCATTTCAACTCCCTGGAGCCAGCCTCGTGTAACCTCCCGGGAGGCCAGTACCAACCAGGAGGAACATGGGTCCAATAAACATGTGGTGGCCTTCAGTTACCTCAGCAACCCGTCCATGTCCTTGGGAGCCACAGGGTCAAACTCCCCCCAGATAATAGACTCAAGACCTGCATCCGTCCTCCCCTCCGGATCATACCAGCCGGAGTCCAGACTCCTCCGGATTTGATCGACCCTAAAAAGGGCAGCTGGGCGGTTATCTGCCGATGCAATCAGAGGCAAAATAGCTACTCTTTGCCTCCATGATTGCCCCCAGGTAAATCCTAATATGTGATTTAGCCAGGGTTCGATCCGATTCAGAGCGGCTGGCCCTCCAATTGCTCTCTAGACATCTTCCGGCGCTTCATCTCCCTCAGCTCCTCAGAGAACCAAGGAGCTGGGTTGATTCGGCGCCGAGTCAGAGGCCGCAAAGGCACGACCCGATCCAAGGCTCCACCAGCCACCGTATTCCAGGTGGCTACCAGCTCCTCGGTCGAGCCGTAAGACAAGGCCTCAGGAAATGACCCAGGTACGCGATCAGCAAGCCCCTCTGCCCCCGAAGGCCCCACTTCACCAGGAGGGACTCACAATCGACTATCTGAGGAACAGTGGTCTCCCTCGGAACAAGACCTTCCTTATCTAACACCGCCACCAACCGCCTCTCCCCTCAGTCCGCGGCCAATGAAACGCAAGGAAACCTGGTGGGCACATCTCCACGAGAGGAACCTCCTCTTCTTGGCCCAACCAGGTCTCCGTAACACCCACCAGGTCCGTTCCCCCCTCCTGCACCAACTGAGAAATGGAGTCACCAGGTAATAAGCGAAAAGACCATATCCCAATCGAATTAAAACTGAACACAGGAGGACAGGGCGCGGCTATTCAATGCCCGCTTGGCGAAACAGGTGAGTCTTCAGGGCACGACGGAAGGTCCGAAGGTCAGAGATGATGCGTATTATGGAGGGGAGATCGTTCCAGAGGGTGGGTGCCACCACAGAGAAGGCTCTCCCCCTGGGGGTCGCCAGCTGACATTGTTTAGCTGACGGCACCCTGAGGAGGCCCTCTCTGTGGGAGCGGGCCTCAAGTTTCAAGCATGTTTAGCACCTGGTTTTCCTAGTTCTTAAGAGCAGGAAGGCTTACTTTTGTTTTTTATATAGTACTAGCTACTGGTACCCGTTCTCTGCTATGCGGATTACCAAGAAAATTGAATGTTGGGTAAGAAAATGAAAGCATGTAATCAAGGCCTCGGTCGGATTTCCCCACCACCCCAATCCCCATTTTGTAATTTTGGTGCCTGCTGCTCCTATCCAGCCCCGCACTCACCTGCCCTGCTGCTCCTCGACCGTTTGGAGATTAGAGTGCTGTAATAGTGCTCTCTCGAAAAACTCAAAATTAAACAACAGGTTGTGAAAGCTCTCCAATCAGGAGAAAGGTAACAAACAATGTTGGATATTTTGTCCAATCAGAACCCTCTACCCATCCGAAATTAAAATTTTAAAATAACTTGCCTAAAAATTAATATTTTGAAAAATTCTTTCTTAGTGAGTGCTTAGATGCCAAGACAAACTATGTACCAAATTTCATGTTTGTAGCTTGTATAGTTTTCGAGATCTGGTGATGAGTCAGTTAGTCAGTTTTTTACATTTATGTATATAGATTACAATAGCTATAAAGCACAAACTATTTTTTTAAAAAAATCTATTTGTTTAAGACTCAGGGGAGTCATGCTTTTCTCTTGCATTCCAGAGGGAAATTGTTGGTCGAAATGTACATACTATCAAATAAACATAATCTACTAGAAATGTAGCCTATTGTTTCTTCTTCGCAGTTTTCAGCTCTCTACAAGCCACACAGAAGAGTTCCTACTGAGCCTATGTCTCCTTTTTATTTCTGCAATATGCCAAAGCTGCTCATATTTAATTAAACTTTCTTCATATGAAACTATTATGGATGTGTTAATGTAATAATATTGCCTCTTTCCTATTTGCAAAGTAATGTTTCCTTCAGGTAGCAAATGATTTCTGCTAACTTCATGGTACACTCCACCATAGTTTTTTTGCCAACACTATTGTAGTGATTTGCACTGCCTTTTTTCTGGAATCTCTATTTCTTATACCTTAGACGCTAGCGACCTGATAAATTCTGGTGATCTTCCATCTAAGTACTGGCTAGTATGTAGTATCTAAGAGCTTTGGATTAAAACCCCAAAGGAGGAATGGTAATGCGACTCAGTGAGTTTTCTTATGAGTTTTCTCAATTTTGGAACCTGAATACTCAGTAAAGCTAGGCTGATTGGCAAATTCTGAAGATGAATTCTGTCGATGTCGTTGATGAAGTCTTTCTCATAAGAAAATCCAAATTCAAGGTTTTATTCATATGAACAGTTGAAGGGAGGCAATTAATGTAAATTTCTTAATCATGTTGCTAATGCTATCATCATTAATATCATTTTGCCATGTAGATTGAAGCTTCCACCTAGATATTCACCAGTCACATATATCACTGGTCAGTTTTCCCATGGTGGGAAAGACTTCAGTGTCTACTTCATTGGCTTTCTAGAGACCAACATCTGATTGGCAAGATTCTTGTTATTTTGATATATGTATTTTGATTCAATGGTATCTTTAGAAGAGGATCATTCTTTGACTGTTCATCAAACAGAATAGGTGAAAATTAAAATCTCCTTTGATTAAGCCTTATGTCCTTATAGTGTAGCTTATTATAGCATCCAACTTTTCTTATCATTCTTATGAACTGAACTGACCACATATATGATTAAACAGCAGCTTATTCCACTTTCACTGTGATGCAACCTAGACTTGTCTTTGGAACTGATACAACATATTTGACCTTAATGATTGTTTTTATTTTCTCTCTCTCTCCCTTTTTCAGTAGGCCCTGATAAATCACTTAGATTTTGTTGGAAGTTGAGCTTGCTCACTCTCTGTCTTCAAATTTATTTATATAAAACATTTATATTGTCTTCCCCTTCTTCTAACCAACTCTGAGCAGCTCCAAATCAAGAGGTATGTGTGCATGAATTTAATTAATGGCCATATGACATTTGAACTAATGCAAAAATTACAAATTAACTGCCAACCTAAATCCATCTCAGTGAAGACCATCTCTGAAGTTGAGATAGGGCATATTGAGTACAGCATTTGTTAGCTGGAGATCAAGAAGGATGCAAGATATTCTTATTGCTAGCTCTCTGTTCCTTATTCACTGCCTGAAGATTAGTATACTCTGACAAATTCACTGAAAATCAAAAACCTTTTGAGGATGCAGGAAAGTAAATTAAAGGCAAAAACCTGGCAGTACTTAATCCCAGTGGTATCCCAGTGAAAGGTAGCATATTAAGTCTGACTCATGCATCATTTTTGAAACATTTCTACCTTGTTTTATTAATGTTAGTTGCAATATGCTTAAGCACATTAGCCTAATCAGTACAAAGATTCATAAGATTCAAGGGAATTGGCAGTGAAGTATCATTTCCTAACTGATATCTGTTCTAATCATCATGATTGCCTATTTTTTATTGAAACAAAAATGCAACTAGCAGAAATGCAGGTTACTCTAGATTCCAGATTTTAAAGGTTTTATTAATTGTACAGAGGATTTGGGTATGGTAGAGTTCTTAATTGACTTCAGAACATGTTACGTTAATCCTGGTTTGGATGCTGTTTAATTAAGGTAGTTGTGAAGATGGTACATTTTTCAGCAGTAAGTTATAAGAGCAGAGATTCAGGACCACAGCTATCTTAACATCAGTTCGTTCCCAAAAATCAGATCATCTTTATGGTAGATTCACCAAAATCTGTTTCAAGTAAGATTAGATGAATTTTTGAAATCATACCAATGAGTTCTATGAAAGAAAATTAACATTTCTTTACTGGACCACAAAAATAATGCAGAAGGCCCTCCATTTATAAACTAACAACAGCATTTCATTGTTGCCATTCTGCAGTTGTTTCTGACCTGAATCAGCCATTTGAGAAAATTCCCAAAGTTTGCAAATGCAAAAAATAATTGTCAGGAAATGCAACAACCTAGCCAGCCAGCCAGCCAACCAACCCAGTCATCTAGCAAAGAAAGACTCCTGGCCCATTGTTTTACCAAAAGTATACTTTACTAAAGCTTAGGTGGTCACAAATGTAGTGAAGCTGGTTCTAGCATTTTTTTGTGCTCAAATGATGTAATTAGTTTCTCCCTTTCTCCAGTCCTCTCTTTGTTATCAGTAAATTTTCAATCAGGTGTCTGCATATTGTTTGGGTAAGGGACTCTTAATTATCTGGCTTTTTCTGCTCTACATTCCAATGGGGTACCCTGAGCTAGTAGGTGCTTCTTGCTCCTTATTAATTAACCATAAAATGTAGACAAATTTGGAGGGATGGGACTCAAAGTTTTGGGGGCAAGCAGGAGAGTAGATGGCAACTTGCCACAGCCAACTCATCACAGTCAACTTATCATGGTCAACTCGCCACAGCAAAATTGCAGCGGCTAACTTGCAACAACAAACTCACTGTATGACAACTCGCCATGGCTACGGGATAAGAGTTACACTAATAGCAAAGAAATATTGGAATAGAATCATTAAGAAAAGGATGCCAAAGGAGGGACCAAATGAAATGCGAATTACATAATTTTAAAATTATTTTAAATAATTAAATCGGATTGTTGAATTGTACTGCGGTGAGTTGTCCTATGGATGATTTGGACATGGCGAATTGTTCATGGCGAGTTGGTACTGTTGTCCCATTCTGAGAGTGGGATGCTTGGGCAGATGTGGTCTAAGAACTGCAATAAGAACATGTAACTTTATTTTATTGCAAGTCCCATTTATTTGACGGTAAGTTCTGAAAACTCTATGGTTCTGTCCTGGCTAAAATGTGTGCCATCAATAGTTCTACAAAAAGATGCCTGGAATAAGTCTGGATAATCTCTTTCTCCATTATTCAGCAAATTATTTGGAATGGTTCTTAGGTTCATTAAATTGATAAGAATCTTATTTGGAAAAAAAGGTAAAAATTTCTACTTTAACCTATAGTTTTGTTATATTTTCTACTATGAAATAGACTAGCAAATGCTAATTGACTTGTTAATGAAAAAAAAGACTTCATAGAATTTTTTTTTTTACAAATTCAATACTTTGCAGAAAATGTTGAACCATATTTAGAACATAAAATGTCCTGGTTTTTGTCAGATCCATTCAATATTAAAAAATTACGGAAAGCAATGGGATTGGAAATATACTTCTAATATTGAAAAAATAATGTTAATTTTCTTTCATGGAACCCATTGGTATAATTTCAAAAATCCATTTGATCTTACTTGAAATGGATTTTGATGAATCTGCCATAAACATGCATCTAGTTTTTTTGGGAAAGAATGAGATAATAATATCTGGCAGCCTCTATGACAGAATGGAGAATTCTTATGAGCAGCTAAACTGCAAGTATGCCTTGAAGCACCAATGCAATCAATTCATGAATTGTTGGTGAGCCTGTAGGCAGAGAGAAACACCTTTTCCTTTCAAAATCTTTGGTGGAATTGTGATGAAATTTCAAATGTGCAAAGGAAAAGTTTAGTGACTGTATAACAAAGCAGATTGAATTTTCTTCAGATTTATTTGATGTAAACAACAGCAAAAAAGGCAAAGCAAAAAAAACTTAATCACATCTGTACTTTTAGCAGCGAGATTAATTTTTGCTAAACAATTGAAATATCGAGATAATATTTCTGTGTGTAGATAGTATGAAAAGATCTGGTCTACAGCGTTGCTTGAGAAGTTCCTGAAAAAAATTCATTGCTTGACAATACCAATAACAACTTTGTTTGCATAAGAGCTAGACATCTTTGCAATGATCTGCATCAGAAATTATGGCAAAGTTAAAATGTACCAAGGCCTTGTAAATTTTAAAGTTAATTAAAGGCAATGTTTTTTTTAAAAAAAAGAGGGCTCTGGAAAATAGTGTTGCAAATTACTTTCCCAGACAACCTGTATCTTGCTAACCTTTTAATTCCTCATTGAGAACAGAGAGTGAAAGCAATCTACATAATTTATATTCAAAGGCAGCAGCTTTATTGATCAAATTGTGCTTACTGCATTTTCTACAGATTTGCACTTTGTAATTTTGCTGACAATGGCTTACTAGCTTTTTTAAAAAAATTATTAACACCATAATCAGCAACTGGTAATAATACTGTTGCAGAATTTCTATGGCATCTTTGCCACAAGTTCAACCTTAAATCAGATTTTCATTTTAACCACTTCAAATGTGTTCACATTTTCTGCCTTATTAAATATTAAATAATTGGACATTCTACGAGAAAAAATGGGCCTATGTGTGACAGTATACATGTCTGTACAATTATCAACTTACTTTCAGAGTGCAATCCTAACACCTAACATTCCCAAATTGATTCAGCAGAGCAGTCATGTGCTGTCTTCTCTAAAAAGGGTCTCTTCAGGGCACATCAACTCCGCTTCTCTTGGAATAGGCTAATCAATTTTCTTTCCCATTATTGTCATGGGCAAAATTAGTATATTACAAAAAAAACCCTGGGCTGGAAAGCAGTAAACACTTTCTCCATCCATTTTATGTGGTAGCTGAAGTTGCTAATGAGAACAACCATCTTTATATCTCTAATTTATATCTCAACCTTTATCAAACTGATGGTGCTCAAGTTGATATACAAGCATATATAAAGTGAGTCACTCTATTTTAACCTCATCAATTTAGATTCAGTTTAGAACCCCCAGGCCCTGCTAGCGATTCAGACTTCGTTCCGCCCTTCTTCATCAATACTTCACATATATTGGTTCTCTCTGGATAAATTTCCAAAACCTGTTTCCTCCTATAAAAATCATGCCAGGTTTTCTTGCCTTGATTTTTACTCAGATATAATTTGTTAATAAGATGAACATATAAGAAAGGATCTGATAATGCAGGAGTCACAATAATCCATTGTAATGTGCATTTTTAACCAGCAAATGGATATTAAAAGTGGTTTATTGGCCCCCTTGATGCATCTGCTCCACAGGTTCTCTACTTAATTGGGAATCTCTTTCCAGTTTGTTAAGCTATGATTAATGTGCTTTTCCATCTATGAAGGTTTATACATTGATTTAAAGACTAAGTTTTCCTCTTCCTATTTTTATAGCGAGCATGCTTTGTTAACTTGGAAAATACTGATGCAGCAATATGGTAATATGAAATATATTACCTTACAAATGTTTTAATTCTCTTCAGGCTCAATCAGTATGACCTAGGATATGAGATTATCATCATGGGTATAGATTATTGCAACACACTCTGCATGGGGCTGCCCTGGAAAAGGATTTGAGAGCTTCAACTGGTACAAAATGTGGCTGCACAGGTGTTGAATATTTGACACATATAACACTGCCACTGCATGAGCTGCCTTAGTTCTGTGTGATTCCAGGCACAATTCATGGTGTACATTGCCATCTTTAAAGCCCTTCATAGCATGGGACTGGGTTATATGCAGCATTGTCTTCTCATAGTTGTTTCTACTCATTCAATTTGATTGAGCAGGTTCAATCAAAGAATATTGCCTGGCGGGGACTAGGAGATGTGCTTTCTCTGCTGTAACCACTGCCTTCTGGAACATTCTCCCTTCAGAATTGGGGATAATCCCAACCTTGCTGACTTTTTGTGCTACAAAATTTATGATTGTTCACTTCATATGTTCAAAATAGAAAACTATAGAAATGAAATAAATAAAATTATGGTTGCTGTAGTCAAAGATATCTGAAATAGGCATTCCAATCAAAACTGTGTTTCTGAAGGCTGAAATCTCATATTTACTCTTCTGACAATAAGCCCTATGCAGCTCTGTGGGACTTTTTTCATATGTAAAAAATTTCAGTGTGAGCTCAGGGATATTAATATTTTAAGAAACTTTTCTTTCCCTATCATGTCTTGCTGTTTAATCTATCTTTCCAAAAGCAGCCAAGACCAATATACAATTAAACAGTAAATATATGATAATAAAAAATCAAGAAACACAATAAAACATACTGTCAACTCCCAGATCTTCTCGGAGTTGCCATGGAGGCAGAGGGGGGGGAGTTGAGCATCGCCTTGCACCTGGCTTCTTATCTTTGTGGCTGAGCGCGTGATGGAGAGAGGAGGCGGCGACAGATTCTGGCCGTGGGAAAGATCCACCCAGAGACGGCCAGACAGAACATGGACCTGAAAATGGTTGCACTTCCTATAGAGCGTCTGCTCCCTAGAAAATAAATAGCCTTTAAGAACTAAC
>JANHFO010000918.1:103781-114475 GCA_032468095.1 Pareas carinatus
CTATTCTATTCTATTCTATTCTATTCTATTCTATTCTATTCTATTCTATTCTATTCTATTCTATTCTATTCTAAGAAAAACTTGGCCTGGTTAATGCTTTATTTAAAAAATGAAAGACAAATAACATTCATGGTAACAGTGTCACCGTATATTCATAATTAAAACTCTTGCTAAGTCTCCTAATTCAGGAAGTGTAATCTATCTATAATTGATACCCCTTCAGTGCTTAATCAAATTCTAATTCATAAATGAATAACAGAAACGGTAACATTATGAAAAACTTGTTAAGCGTCAAAATCAGTCATGCAGATTGTGCTGCTTTGTGATTCTTATTTTTCCGTTACAAATTATGACACACTAAATAATGCTAAAATAACTCAGTCAAAACAATAGTTTGAAAGATAAAGATAAAAAAAACATAGAATTATTGCATACATTCAAATAAAGAAAAATTAAGTCCCAAACTTGACTCTTGATACTTCTGGAAAATATATTGACAGAATGAACAGGTTTCACTTTTCTAGTAGTGATGGAACAGACAATATATGTTGGCATCAAGCTTGTCCCTCTTCTATTCTTCATACTGAAGCTTCTCCTTTTTTCTACCTCTTACAGTCTCAGTATATTGCCTCTATTAACAATCTTTTAGGATATTTTATGGACTACCATTAGCAAACTTTCTATGACATGTCAATTAAGTAAGGGAAAGACAGGACATGTAAAAAAAAAACCTCCAAAGAATGTTTTGGTTAAGTAGACCATTCTGTACTTCCAATATGTCAAAAGGCCATAGAGGTTCAGATCTCTAAACATTTGTTTCCAATTCACTCCTATTGAACTAATTCAAACTTGTTGGTAAGCCCTGATTACCTCCTGGTGAAAGCTACACCCACTGTATCACTCACCTGAACTCCCAGCCATTGTTACTCTTCTTGGTAGATATGATCCTTTGCCACAAAGGCAGAGCAAGAGCAGGTCTGCCAAAGGAGGAATTGATGTTATCTTGCTCACAAGCCTCCCTGACTTGTCTAGCAGGAGGAGGATGCACAAGCTGGATAGAGTCTGTTCATGTTGTCACTTGCTGCATTTAGTTCTTTACAGACTCCCTTGCAGCTAATGTTCAATGGGGAAGTTTGACTTCCTGTTAAAATGAAACTGCTCCCTCAGGAGCCTTGAGTGTGGTGGCCTGCCCTGTGGTGTGTTGGGTTTCCTCTCTCCAAGTTGAAAAAAACCCAAAGTATAACCTATGAAGGATATACAGTAGAAATGTTTATGCCTGTTATAAAGGTCTGATGCTAACCTACTTAAGAATAACTTTTGGGGTCCTTTATTTGGGTTATTCTTTACACAACTGTTATCCCTCTTAAGAAGGTGAAAGAGTTGTGGAAGGGCTACTTCCACTGTGATGTTCCATTGCACCATTTTTTCACCAATTTAAAGATTACCCCACTCTAAGCGTAGGTGCAATTCAGCTCTATTTTTTTTATCAATTCAGATGATGTATTCCAAAGTGGGTATATGATGAATTAAAACAATTTACAGTAAAACATCCCTACCTTTTTTAAAAAAAAACCTAAACAAGGAAAAGATTGATAATGACTTTGAGCACTCCTCCAAAGTTAGCAATGTCTTAAGATTCATCTTTCCTCCGTACTGGATGCTTGCAACGATTTACAATTAAAAGCTGACTCAAGATAGTACTGGTTTTGAATGCAATTGGGTCATGATGTAAACTGAGCATACATTTGTGTGAGATACTATCCAAATCTGTAAAGCAAGCATTTCAGTTCAGTGAGATTGAACTTAACCCTCTTCTTGAAGTAGCAGTTTATTGAAAGATAAAATCTCTCATTCATATTCTGAATATACAGTCTAATGTGCTATTCCCTTATTATTTTTTTGTTTGAATTCATAATTGGAATGAGACGAATTCAGCTGACATAGCAGAACATATGGATACATCATCCTGCACGTAATTCCTTTTTTTTAAAGTTAGTTTCTTTTTGGCTGCAAAAGACTATGAAGAATTTCCTCTGTAAGAAAAATGGCCTTCTATTTCTCAGACGCTGCCTTTGATTTGTAGTAGTAAGATTTGCCCCTTTTCTTTTGCACTATTCATAAAACAGGCTTTCCTGTCTGTTGGTTTTGGTCTTCTATCAGCTATCTAGGTTTCTTCCAATCATTACAAACCAACTGCAGAAAAAAATAATTGCTACAAACTTTTCCTCCGTTGAAGAACTGTACACTGCATCAGTCAAAAAAGAAGCTGTGAAAATAGTTTGTATGACAATCAACTTGTTGCTTACATCTTAAAATATAAAATAGTTGTGTTATTTAGTATCCTAATTTGACTTATAGATTGATTATTAGTATTCTATGTTCAAATATAGTTGATTATTAGTATTCTATGATTGTTCAAATATAGTCTTTCCCAAACGTGTAAAAAAATTGTAGAGTATGGCATGTTGAATATGTTTGTGACAGGTTTTGTCACAAATGTTTTGACATGGGCTAACATGATGATCGCATTTTATAACATGATGACCCGATGAATGTACTTTACGACTATGAATATAATTATGATTAGTATCGCAGTTTGTTGATTACACCTAATACGTACATGACATGATGAATGTACTTTATGAATATGAAGGTATCTTATGATTGTAGTCACTGTTTGTCAATTATAGCTTTATGATTGAAATCACAGTTTGTCAATTATAGCCTGTAAGAATAGAGCAT
Organism: Pareas carinatus; assembly: GCA_032468095.1. Lineage (NCBI taxonomy): Eukaryota > Metazoa > Chordata > Lepidosauria > Squamata > Pareidae > Pareas > Pareas carinatus. The sequence goes on from JANHFO010000918.1 coordinate 106,524, forward strand.
GTACATCGAAGACAAATTCTTTGTGTGTCCAGACACACTTGGAGAATAAATAAATAAATTCTATTCTATTCTATTATTTCTTCTTCAACAATTTATTGCACACCTTTAATATCCTTTCCTAATTTAACAGAATGTGTGTGATGAAATCTATTCTTCATTTATAAACAAGATGCACATTCAGTTTTATTCTACAAAGCATTGGAATTGATAAAAGAAGAGAAAGTGCTCTCTATAATTATGTATAAAAAAATAAAACAATTTCCTATTATTCATGGTAACCAACTGTGAGCTGTCTAACTCAATGCAATGCAGTTTTTCAATACGTGTGTAAATTATATGCAAGAATACCAATGGAACACAGAAATGTCATTTGGATTTCAGTCAAAGCAGCTTCAAAGATATATAATCTTTTTCAAATCTTGAAGATTACTTATAATTGAATGTACTGGGTCGTCTTCTTATGGTTCTGATTTTAACTCAGGGAGACATTATTGTGTCCATTGAACTTATATTTTTTTTAACAATACATAAAAATAATAATATTTTGTATTCATTTCTCCAATCTCCATTCATGTTCTTGTATTCTTCTTTCTAAAACATAATTTTTGCAAACAATGTAATCTCATATAATAGAGGTTCCCGCACACTCTATATTCCTTTTCTTCTTCTAACAATTCTAGTTTTATATGCTTAGCTCATCTGGAGAACAATATCATAGATTTAGGTAAGTGTGAATATTGAGGTATAATGCAACATTGATTTAATAAGTAGAGTTTAATTAAGACTCCTTCTCCCTGTCCTACCCATGGTTCTGCTTGTTAAAAACAAAGTCCACAGCCCTCTTTAAAATGCATCAAACCTGTTCGATTTATTAATTATCAAACCTTGTAAAAACAGAATACTGATATTTACAAAAATGTAGAGGATCTGTCAGGTCATAGAAGTTGAAGAGTCGCTTTAGCTGCACTTCAAAGAGAAAGAACCACCCCCCCATCAGAAATTTCAAGAAGTCAGTGTCAAGATTGAAATGCTAGGCCAGTCAAATTCCCACTAATAATGTAATTCGGATTACCTTTCAAATTATTATGGATTTTATTAATCCCAAAATCGAGCATGGAAGGACTGAAAGTGCTTGCTCCACCTTATAAAAAAATGTTTATCACAGCAATGCAGTTTGGATATGCTGCCTACAAGGTATTCAAATTCATGGTGTAATCATTTGGCACTTTCACATTGTTGCATCATTTGTTTATTTAAAAAACATATGTGGCTGCCCATCCAAAATATCAACTCTCGCCAGTAACAATCAACAAAATTTATTTATTTATTTGTATTTCACACTTCTTAACTGCCCATCTCCATTAGAAAATATAATAAAGTTATACTATTAATGAAGTTGTAGTACTGTACTGTGTTGTATTCTATTGCATTGCATTGTGTTGCGTTACTATGCATTGCATTGCATACTCTATAGACCAGCCAAAATGCACAATTAAAATGACTACAATATAATAACAAAGGCACTGTATAACAAACCTGCAACACAAATCAATTCTACTTTGAGCTTATTTAACATCTCAGTCAAGCACTTGAGGGATAATTCAGATCATCACAGCTTTCCAGAAAGCCAAAAGAGTCGAGACCTTCCAGATCTCCGGTGTCAATTTTTCCATTGAGTTGGAATTGCAACCAAGAAGGTGCAACTCTTTCATCTTGTAAGATGTCATTGTTTAGTAGAGGAAATTCGGAATACATCTACCCAGTAGGATTTGGTGGGACAGACACAGACACTCCTGCAAGTAACCTGACCTGTATGTGCTTGAATATTAATTAATATTAATTAATACATATTAATTCTGTACTGTGAAAAGAGGACAAGCATAATAGTAAAAACAAAGACACATAGGTGCCTTTATTCATTGTGATTGTTCTTTTTTGCTTTTCAGAGATAGTCCTTGGCTCACTAGTCTCTGCATCTTTCATTTCCTATCTCAGATATTTGCATGCATGCATGTATGTCATCACACCCCCTTCCCACATAGCTCCTCTGAACCTAACACAGAACTTTTCTTTTTTCCCTTATGGTATCATCATAGCTCCAATGCTATGATAACCAAAATAACAGGGAGCAAATCATTCTTTCACTCCTAGTTCCTCTGTTGGCTCATGTAGGAAGGCTCAAGTAGGAAGCTCTGTAGGAAGGAGAAACTGATGCTTCAGCTTCATAGATATAAAGTACCGTATTACATCGATTATAAGAAGCATGTTTTTTCATATTTTGGTATCTCTGTTTTCATAGTGCGTCTTGTATTTGATGGCGTTTTACCAGGCTAAAGGGTATGCTCTGAAAAGCTGCATATATTCAACCAAGGTCTTGCAAACAGGTGGTGGAGGTGAGCTAGCAGCCATTGCTGCAGCTGCTGCCAGGGCCTGTCCAAGAAAAAGTGTGCGAAGCCTCAGCAAGTGGTGAGTGGGACCTATTTATTAACCCCGCACTTGCCCTTCGGCAAGCTCTGGCTGCTGCGCAGTTGAGTTAGACTTCACTTTGATGCTCCATTTAAACGAAAATGTATTTCAAACTTAGAAAAACAAGGGTTTGTCTATCTGGATCCGCTCCAGTCTGGCTTCAAGACTGGGTACAGCACGGAGACAGCATTGGTCACTTTGGTAGATGATCTCTGGAGGGCCCGGGATAGGGGTTGCTCCTCTATCTTGGTCCTATTAGATCTCTCAGCGGCTTTTGATACCATCAACCATGATATCATGCTGCGCCGGTTGGGGGGGGTTGGGAGTGGGAAGCACCGTTTTGCAGTGGTTCTCCTCCTACCTCTCTGACTGGTCACAGACAGCGTTGGCAGGAGGGCAGAGGTCGACACTGTGGTATCTCACGTGCAGGGTGCTGCAGGGGTTGGTCCTCTCGCCTCTCCTGTTCAACATTTACATGAAGCTGCTGTGTGAGATCATCCGTGGCTTTGGGGTGGAGTACAATCAGTATGCCGATGATACTCAGCTGTACATCTCCATTCGAAGCCACCCCAACAATGTCGTTGAAGTGATGTCCCAGTGCCTAGAGGCCGTGCGGATCTGGATGGGGTGCAACATACTCAGACTCAATCCTTCCAAGACCGAGTGGCTGTGGCTGCCGGCGCCACAATATAGCCAGCTTATTCCATCGCTGGCTATTGAGGGCGAGACCCTGGCCCCACGGAAAGGATCCGCAACTTGGAGGTCCTCCTGGATGCAAGGCTGTCCTTAGTAGATCATGTGGCAGCTGTCACCAGGGGGGCTTTGTACTAGGTTTGCCTGGTACGCCAGTTGTGCCCCTTTCTAGATCGCGATGCCATGCAGACAGTCACTCAGGCACTCGGCACGACCCGACTGGACTACTGTAACACTCTCTACATGGGACTCCCATTGGGTTGCGTCTGGAAGCTCCAACTGGTACAGAATGCGACCACATGTGGGGCTATGGGGGCCAGTGGTAGGGACCATGTGGCCCCCATCCTGCGCGAGCTGCATTGGTTGCTGGTGGGCTTCCGGGTGTGCTTCAAGGTTCTGGTAATAACCTTTAAAGTGCTCCATGGCATAGGACCCAGCTATTATAGGACCGCATTCTGCAGGCAAATACCTCCCACCGACCCGTCCGCTCCCACAGAGAGGGCCTCCTCAGGGTGCCGTCGGCCAAACAATATTATCCAAAGTAGCCCTTACCAGTACAAAGTGTCTGTTAATATTTAGTTGAAAATTCACAACATTAATTTCTACCAAATTCTTCCAGTCTTTCTATTTCCTGGAGCAACAGAGAACAAATTTTGCTCCCTTGGGACTGTTTTTCATATATTTAATGATAAATCTGATTGGTTGTTGATTTCCTTTCAACTCTTTTTCATTGGATATGGGCAGAATGTACACCAAAGCCATGTCTGTTTCTTAGACAATAATAATTGGTTGTTATTACTGTTTTACAGTAGCAAAAATTCTTCATGTAGCTACTGTGTTTATAATGTGGTTTTGAGCCAGGCAGTAATGAATAATACTCTAACAGGAGCACAAATAGACCAAGTTTGAAAGATAAAAAAGGTTTATAGCATGTCACATGGAATACTCTCATTACTGGAATGGAAAATCACTGTTGTTTAAAATTATGTGTTTTTTTTTAAAAAAACCAGTAGCTACATGAAGCAGAGGAAGAAGGCAGATTGCTTTGCACATAAAATGCAGAATTCTGCAGAATCCATTCTGCTTTCCTCCTTAAAATATGCATATTTCTGCAACCAGATGTGTATATTCAGGCTACCCATAGTTGTCTTAGTACATAGTAAATAACAGACTTAATAATGGTAGTAATGATAAAGATTTGCCTTAATCTTCTAGACAATTATTTCTGGCAATTCTATTATATGTCTCATTAGACATATGTCCTTTATTATACACTTTTTTTCAGATCACTTAATCTGAAAGCTCCTTAGGATTACCTAGCAATTCTCCCATCTGCTTCCATTTCTCTTTTGTTAAAATACTTCCTTTTATACGGTAAGCGGTTTAGGAAGGAAATGATGTGCCCATTTTTAAAATTACTTTAAGGCACTTGAAGGCATATTATCTTTATCTATAAATTAAGACTATGTGTTTAGCCCTAGCAAGAGTATGAAAGAATAATGGCGGAAGTCAACCATATGCTGTTTGAACATATCCCCTTATGGAACAAATCAAGAAGCCTGGAAAAAGTTCATAGAAACTGGGTGCAGTTAGCAAAAATCAGAAAATGAAGAAGAATCTACCCACAAGTTTCATAATGTTTAGTAAGAATCTGCATGAGGAAGTTATATGGCAGCAAAGATAAATTCTTTCACATATGCCACTGAGTCACTGAAAGGGTCAAATCGAAGGTAAGTCATTGTTGGAGAGAGCCTATTCATGAGTTGCAAATGAGTTGATGACATTGCCAACCAATCAATCATAAATATAGGACAGATATCATAACTGGAATTCTTTTTCTAAGATTGTTGGACAATATCTGGACCAAGATCCTCTCTACATGATAAGAAAACTACTGGATTCTTATACGTAACTACAGTGGTACCCTAGTACACAACTGCTCTGAAACTCATTGAATTTGGTATGCAATGCATTTTGATGCAAAAATTTTGTCACGGTACTCATTGTTTGTTTGGTACTTGGTGCACAAGCAAGAACTTATTGGTGTTGACTGCCTTGTGACTCACGACATTATTCCTTATGGGGAAAATCATGCCCTCCTGAAGTCAATTAATGATGAGTATTGAGGTACCACTGTATGTGATTAGGAATTGCTTACTGCAGCATTAGCATTGATAAGGATGGCACAGTAATAAATTCCAATGTGGCCACTGATACAGAGCAGCCAGAGAACACTGTGCCAACATTTTTTCCCTTGTGGTAAAAATTTCATAAATATTTTAGTTCAATGAATAAATTTAGGTATCCCTAATAAAGGTTATGGCTAGTTTTATATCTAAAAAACTCCAAATGAACTTGCCATTGTTCACACATTTCTTTGAAATCTCATAAAGATGAATTAGGGTCATACCTTCTACTCATGTTTCTGAGAAGGGGAAACTATTGTGGAGACCTTGGTTCCCTCTGAACCTGGTTGTTCCATTGATGAAATTTCGTAATTGAGTTATGAAATGTCTGCAAAAAAACCTCAAGTTCAAAGAGGACCAAATGCTCCACAGTTCAACCCTGAACTATATATATTATCTTCTATTAAAAACTGCTATCATGCCAACTGTGCACAGGTGCTGTAGTTCTGATTATATGGTCAGAACTCCTACCATTTATATTAGTTTCCCAGTCAGCTTAGCTTTTAAAATCTAATCTAAAAACATTTGCTTTGGACTAAATCCCATTGATATGTTTAACTTTTTATGTACTCATAAGTTGTTTTAGCTTCAGTATTCCAACTTCAGATGACTAACAGAGATTATATTCTGCATCCTGAGGATAAAGTCTGAAATGACAAGAAGAAAATAACCATATTTCAGTGTCATTAGTAAGAGACAAGCTAAGTGCATTTCAAAACCAGATCACATCAAACATAATTTATTCATTCAGCAGAATTATGATAGAGTTTGTAAATCACAGGAACTCACTGAATATAATAATTACAGAGCTGCATAAAAATATTCATCACAAAGCACAAAACCCTGCAGGCCAATTCTATATTTATTCCTGTGATGAAATTTCAGTTCCTCTCTGTTATAATCATGTGATTTATTCTCTTAATAGGTAATTCAGTTATTTATCTTATATTTTAAAATCTGGCAGAGCAGAACTATGCTTCTTAAATAGGATAGCCAAAGGCCTGAAAGATAAATTTGATAATTAAATCAGCATGAAGCTACAATATTAGGGATGCTTTAATATATGCGTAAAGAGGAACATGAGTATGAGCTATTTATTTATTTATTTTATAAATAGTCAAGGTGACGAACATATCCAACACATCATTCTCCTTATATTTTCTCCACAATACCAGTCGATTGAGGTTTATAGTGTAGCCACTAAACTGTACATCTACAAGGTGGAAAAGACTAAATATGTAATTTACATTCTTCAGAAAAGGCATGGTTCCTTTAAGATGCTGCATCTTAAAGATACATCAATGAAAATGTTCCATGGAACCTATTATGGATGTCTACTTAAATAGGTCTTGTATGGTTCCCCAAATCCATATAATACACATAAAATGGGGTGGAATTTTATATAGCCATGACAACCAGCTTGAATCCCGCCCCCTGTGGTCATCCCTGCTTGGAACTTTTGCCTTGTGATATTTGAATCTTTAAAGTTATTCAGCTGTCTGCAGCATATGTTAAGAGACATATTACTTTCATGTGCAAAATGTTTTTAATAGATGGGAATAATCATCCCCTCAAAAATGATTAGTAGATCTGAAAACTGTTAAACATATAAAGGTTTGAAAATACCCATGTGTTTGGAAGGAGTTCCAAAAAGGAGTCATTATGAGCTTCATTCATTAGAGAAACACCTTTGATTGTGTTGAGTGCACAAAACTGTGAAATGTGCTGACAAAAATGGAAATATAGAACATCTCACTGCCTTCATTAGAAATTCATATACAGGACAGAAAGCCACAGTATGGACACTGCATGGTGTAGCAGAGTGGGTCCATGTTAACAAAGGAGCAATACATGCCTATGTATATCCTTGACTCTTTTATGTCTTGTGGACTTGAGCTCCCAGAATTCCTGAGCCAGCATTCTAGGAGCTGAAGTCCACAAGTCATAAAAGAACCAAGGCTGCCTACCCCTGCCTTAGTTATTCAACCTATGTGCTGAATATATATTAAGGGAAACTAGATTGGAATTAAGATTGGAAGAACCTGCATTAAATTGCACTATGTTACAACCATGTCAGTGTCCCGCTTCTATAAGACAAATTGACTATGCCTCCCTATTGTGATGATAACCAGATAGCTAAAAATGCAAGGGATTTGCAAGAATTAGTAACAAAGTAAAGGAGATGGGCAATGACAAAAATGGGACTAAAATTAAATATAAAGAAGCCCAAGATAATGATAATGAAGGAACAATCAGTCTCAGATTTGAGAATGAAGATATCAAAGTAGTGATAATTGTCTGCATTTTAGGATCAACCATCGACAAAAATTGATAACTTACTGGAGATATGGAACAAAGAAGTATCAGACATTAGTGGTCTGAAGTCTCACAAAGTATTGGCTTTGATGCCATATTACTGTAATAAATATGATTTGGGCATGAAATCTCTGTATCTGTTTATAAGAATACTAGCTGACGTTGCCGTGGCTCAGTTTGTGGCTTTTTGAAGTGCCTGGGGTGGAGATGCACTCCCCCCCAAATGCAGGCACTCACTGTCTTCTGTCACTGTCTTTCTCTCCTCTGACTCTCTCTACCCCCCTCTAACTC